>JAMZAV010012442.1:0-18412 GCA_024449915.1 Sweltsa coloradensis | reverse complement strand
CATCAAACCTAGTAGGCAACTTTTTTCAAAATGTCAGATAAAGATTCAGTATGGGTGAAAGTGAAACAAAAAAACATTCTGCGCATTATATTACCTTTGGAGTTGTCGACGGCAACGAGACGATTCTCATAATACTGTATTAGTAATGCTCTTTGGCATGGAGATAAATAGCATGCTATCAAAACACCAAACTTAAGATCAAGGCCTTTCAAAAAGATTAATGATAATTAATGATTAATGATTAATGATACTTTTTTGATTTTTTCAGAATCATTAGAAAACTAAATCTACATTTTAACATATTCAAACCGTTATTTTACGTTTGTAAATCTAAGTGGTTTTTAGTATTTTTGTAAAATCTGTAACTTTTAAAAACCAAGCAACAACATGACAAATTTTGATATATTAAAATTCATATGATCAAGCAACTTATGGCTATTTTGAAATTTTTTTAGGACCTACCCCTTTTGTCGAAAAAACTACCCTCAAAGGGGTACTTTTTGTTTTTTGTTCCTTTTTCCCAAAATTTTTTTTCAGGCATAAGGGGTTAAAACAACACATTTTTTTTTCTAAAACCTTAAAGGTATGTACTCATAGTTTTTACTCACAAAAATTATTTTGTTGTTGTCACCCTTCCATATTAAACTATTTATTGAAGTAGCCAAAAAGCCAAAAAGCGTTTCAATATTGGCTGCCTCGTAATGCAAGAAAAATTAAAGTTGTTCAAAATTGAAGTGATGTTGATGAAAGATTGCCATTTTAGTAAGAAATTTTGTCTTACTTATTTTGATATCTCAAACGGTTCTCACCTATTTCATTTACCGCTATAGCTACGAAAGCAAATAACGCTACGCGGGGCGACACCCCAAATCCCTAAAATATGTGAAGGGTACATCCAAAAAATCTAGAAACTTGGATTTGAAATCTTAATACATATAGGTATCAACATGCAAAATTTGAAAAAAAATTAAAAATCATGATGCAACAACTTTTTTTAAATCTGGTGAATCTAAATGGAATGACCCTCCAGCCAGAGTAGCTTCCTTGATTGTTTGGGATTTTTTAATGCCTTGCCCCGGTAACACATCCTTGTCTTTTTAAGGGCAAATTGTAATGTTTGGCTTTAAAATTGTGCCGTTATTTAGGATACAAATCCACCTTAAAACACGTTAAGGCCACCAAACTTAAGCAGTCTCAAAAACTGGTGCCTCTGGCAACTATTCCGCACCACCTTATAACACATGCCCCTTGCTTTCTAAGAATTTCAGCCTGGTTTGACTTTAAACAATGGGGAGAACCCAATGTTGCCGGTTTGCCCCCCCCCCCTAGAGAAAATTCTGGTGGTGAAGGGATTCCAATCCCGGGTTTTAGTAGGGCTAGCGATTTCATTTCAACTATTATTGATATTGATTTTTAATCGGACCGCATTCCTAGCATGTACGCTATTTTATTTCACTATGCATATCTTACTTGAATAAATGGAATAAGGTGAACTGTGGTGTGAGCTATCAACATGCTGGGAACATGCGAACATGGCTAGGAACAGCCGGGGTGCTTCTTCATGACCACTAGCTTAACGATAACATTACTTCACTCACTGACAACAGCCGTGTCAGATAACTTGAGAGACTGCAAGGAACAAGGAAGTTAACTGACTTTATTAATATTACGTTAACAAATGAATAGTTAAGCATTTAGTCGAGCACCGTACCTAACTAACATGCAGGATACACTCTTAAAAGGGAGGATGAGGGATTAGGAAGAAATCAACTATTCCAAGAACTGACTTAAAACATCAATACGGTAGGGAGCATGTGGCTGAATATGACGATGTCTGAGACGTTGAAGAATCACTCGTGAACTGTGACATACGATGTGGAAGGTTCTCGAGGAGCCTCCTTGACGTACGTACAGGTTCTTCTCATCCTGAAATGTGCAACTTTGATAGTAAGGTTGCACAAGGATAAATAAAAATAATTGATAATTGAAAAGATTAGGCCTAGGCTACTATATAGGCCTATGTATATTATTATTATTATTATTATTATTATTATTTTTATTTCTTATTAATAGGTAGACAAGCATTTGAGCTTAAGAATGATAGGAGAGAGGAGAGGAGTGGGTAGTGGTTGAAGAGAGAGAAAGATGGTGGGAGGACAAGAAAAAGTGGAGAGAGCGGGTTACGACAAGAGAATAAGGAAAAAGACGAGGTGCCGAGCTTGGCAGGCTGGTGCTGATTCGGTGATGCCTAGAAAATGGGAACCACCCCTTTTTCCCAACTAATGGTGTTGGAAAAAAGACTGTGATATATTATATATATATATATTAAAAGGTAGCCTAATATTTTTTAAATGGCGCCACTTTCACCAGCTGACGGAAAGTTTGTCAAAATGAAAGTCTCATTAGGCCTAAGGCAAAACCAATTTTTTTTAGTCAAAAATATTGTTGGTAGGAAATCTTTGATCTCTAGGCTACTCTGTGATTGTGAAATGAAATTTATTACTATCTTTGACACAAGACACTAATTAAATGGCGGGAGTAGGCCTATAACCAGCCCCACTACCTAGTCGTAGGGCTCACCGCGGACGGCTTAAACCTCATTTGTTGGAAACATTTAATAAAAATAAACAATTATAATTCAGCAATTTTTGACCAAATATGCAGTCTCCTGAGTTAAAATTACATTCCCCAACGTGGTTTGTTTCAAAATTGCAGCTAAATATCTAGACATTTCAATTTCATTTTATAGGGTAATACAAAGCAGAAATTTATTAATCCACCTCAGCTGGGGATTGAACCAGGTCTCCCGCGTCACGTGGGGGATGTCTTCTCCACTAGACTACTCCACTAGATACAGATGCAATATAGGATCATAATATAGGCCTATTTAATCCTGGGCTGTATTGAATATTAGCTGAACAATTAAATCTAGAAAAAAAGGATCACCAGAGCAGATTTTTACAAAATCACAGTAACAGAAGTTCCAGTTGAAAGATGCTGGTTGCGCTGAATGACGCCAACAAGTCCGAGGTCCATCTCTCTCAGTCTGTGATAACTCGGGTTTCACTTTTTGGAGGGCGGGGCATCGGTCCCCAGGCGCCATCTTGAACGTCAGCTGGAGACAGAGCAACAGGGTAGGTATGTTATACATTTACTCCTTCGATTATAACACAAAAATAATATAGAATTTAACTATTCTCAAAACAAAGTAAGACCTAGTAATAAGGTGGTCAGGGTTGCCACCAAGTAAATATTTTTATCCTTAAAAGATACTTTAAAAATCCTGAGAGATCCTTGAAAATAGTAGTATTTTGCGTATTATTACGTGAAGGAATAATCAAAATTTTCAGGATTCCATACAATAATACCTTAAAAGTATGCGAGATTATTTTTTTAGAATTAAAACTACCATTAAATGCAAACATAGGCCTAAGAATCTGAATTTTCTTAGAATATCTATTTAACGTTTTAGTTTTTGCCATCGTGTCAATGCTCCCTGGGATATTATTACTTTTACCCGGTGTTTCTGATGTTTTTATTTCCCACTGTTGATTGCTCTTGAGACTGTATTAAAAATAAGGTATTCATTTAAGGTATTTTAACTAGGCCTATGGTAGGAAATCCTATGATTTTGCCAAAAATTCAGGAATCCTTGCAGACACCTTGAAAAAGGGTAAAATCCTTGAAAGTGGCAACCCTTGGGTAAAGGGTTCTAGGTCTGTCATAGGTTTATTTTACATCTGGGACCAACTTTATACAGAGTGTGGAAAGCAATATTGCTCCCAATGCTTAAGGGGCTATTCCCACCAAAAATTATTTTTTACCCCCATTCTCTATAACTATAGCATAATACTACACTAGAATGACATTAAAATATTATTATTATTATTAAAATCTCTATTTGCAATGGATAACGTAATCCACTAGTGCAAATTTAATAGAGAAGGGAGGAGGGGAAACCCGGTACCAGCACGTAGCCTACTCCTTTGAAAAGTACCAAGGGGACCAACGGCTTTACGTCCCATCCGAAAGGATGGTGTAACCTTGACAGTCATATAGGTTCCTCCACTAACCCGGACTGCCGAGCAGACTGTAATTGACTGTAATTCTCTAATTATACACAGTGGCGTCACTAGGGGGGTTTGGGGGGGACGTGCGCCCCCCAATAATTTCCTTGTTTTCCTTTGTTTTCAATTAACAACCCACATCAACAGCTGCACTTTAGGCGATTATCACTACTTGAAATAATTTGATAATCATTACTTTATTGAACTAATGATGTACCGGCCGGCGGGTAATTTCTTATTAAAAGACACGAGATTTAAAAAAAAATGTATGATGTTAATTTTTGCCAGTAGTTTGGAATTAATTCCCTACGACAATTTAATTGTCTAGTGAAGTGTTTCATTTCCTTCTTTTGTCCGAGCCCAATAAAAATGGCGAATTTACATATAGAACAATAATAAATAGTTTTCAACTGCTCTAAAACGCACTGATTTGCATCCAAATTACCTTGTAAAAAAAATATCTAGGGACAAGCCTCTCAGAGCCCCGCTCTAAATTCGATCGGAACTCTACTAGTTTGACGAAATTGCAATTTTTTGTTTTTTTACTTTATTTCTAGCCCAAATCACTGATATTTCAAAGTAAATTGGAAAATAAATGCGCGGAAACCAATTAAAATAATTTTCCGCTTCTGTTTTATAACAAAGTAATTTATAAGTAGCGAGGAGCGACGCGGCCTGGGCCCTATTCCTCCCGTGCTGAGATGTTTACTCATGCGAGAAACCTAAAGAACATAAAAAAAAAAACCCAAAAATAGAATCATCACTTTTTTATGGTAAAAAAAAAAAATTCAAAACCTTTAACGCGCTTTTTTTAAACGAAAATCCTATTGAATAAAATCCTTTTTTTAAATAACGACTTTAAAGGTTTTTAGGTGGGTATTTTTGCGAAAGGGATGGACCCTGTAAGAAAATCAAGACATAAATCCCAAAACATGGCGAATCAAGACAGTGAAATGAGCGAGGTGTGATTAAATCTGGTTATTCTAAAAAATTTTGTATATTTTCAGAGTGATTAGTACAAATAAATCGTTAATAAAAAGTTTTCTTCTTTTTTTCAAATTTGAAGTTGTTTTTTATTCTTTTCCCTTTTGAAAAAACTTGTTGAAAAGTGGTCCGCCCCAACTGAACTGGGCCTATTTGGTCCCAAAACGACCGATTCCCAATTAAAAGTGATTAATAAGTCCAGAAACTATTTTCCGCGGCCAAAAACCAAGTAAATACAAAATTAATTTTCATTTAGAAAAAGAAAAATCATAAATTGGGCCAAAGCAAAATAAATTCCGTCAAATTAAGTTTATACCAATTCGATCATTTAAATCTTTTCTTTGTTTTGTCTGAAATCATCAGTAGCAAATAAATGTCTCAAAAATTGGAAAATAAGACAAACGTTTTATGTTGCCATGAATGCTGCGATTATATTATCTCGACATGACGACAAAACAAATTGACACACACAGTCTGCAGTGTTTCTTTTTTGCTTTCACCCAACCCCTTTTTTTCTAAAACGCCCCAAAATCAGTCAAAAAACCGATTTTCAAAAATTTTCCCCTGGGGCGCTTTTTAGGGGGGGCCCCGCCCCCATACCCCCCCGTGCTTAGTCCCTTTTCCCGAAAGTATTTGCCCCCCCCCCAATGCCCAATCTTGGGGACGCTCCTATTATACCTTTTTTTAAAAGCTTTTTGATCCTGAAATTGTTGAAAATTGTTTTTTGGGGGGAATTTTCTAAAACGGTTTTTAAAACCGGGCTTGTTTTTTTTTCCACATAGATACTAGAACATCTTTCCCAATCTAAAATTGCTTTTAAAAATTGTGTTTTTAAACTGTGCCAAAATATGACTCAACAGCAAGATCAAAATCCCCCAAGGTACGGGCAAAAGTCCCCCCAGTCATTTCTTGTGGGAGATTTTTGTCAAGGGGCCCTAGCTAGAAAATTACCGATTTAAAATTTTTTTCCGAGTCTGGGGACCCCAATAATTTTTTGGTTACTTTTTAAATTTTATCTATTAGGCTGAATGAAAATTTTTGAGTTTTGCGGGTGAATACCCCTTAAAGTAAGTAAAAAAATTTAAATATCTGTCTGCTCTTGAGTTTTGAAACTGACGGAAATAAAGAATTTTTTGAAAGTAAGATAGTTCCCCAAAGGTAAATTTGCTAATTTCTTTTTTAAAAGGGCAAAATACGAGACAAAACATTTGCAATCTATATTTTAAAAAAAAAACTATAAGAAAAAAAAAAAATTAAATTTTTTATGAGGTGGCCTCCCTAGTGGGGATGACATGGCAAACGATTAACTTTCGGAAAAATTCCAAATTGGAGAAAAGATTCCTCTTAGACAGTTTAAAATTTTGCGCGTCGTGTTTTGGGGGTGGCAGAGGGTGAACTACTGTCGACAGCCCCTCCCGCTCCAGCCTGGCCCCGATTTTTCACAAAGGCAGCAGTACGGAAGGGCTAGCAACGTTGCGAAATACATCATTGCGTGTCGTGGGCGGGCGAGACACGCCTTACAGGCTCGCGGAAATATCCCCGCATATCAGGGGTTCGCGGAAATGACCAGCAAATAACTGCATAAAATTAAAAATTTTTTTCTTGGGAATCGATTTTTAGGTCACGATGATCGATTCTAATATGTATCCTCTACCAGCCTCTGTTTAAAATTGCCCACAAAAAAGTTAATTTACGAAACAGCAATTTTAAAAATTATTGGGGGTGAACTAGGTACTACAGGTAGACCTACATTTGATTGATAAGTAGGCCAAATTTGCACCCAGGATGTTTTTTATTAAATCAGATGTTATTAAATACAAAAAAATGATTTAATTCAAATGAACCTTTTCTTATTTTGGGGAGCAACAAACACTTTAAAGGTTAACGATTTAGTAAAATTTCCCCCTTTAAAAAAAAATTAAATTTAGATTTCCAAAACGTTTGGGAAAGTTTTTGATCCACGCGACCAGCTTGACAAGTTTTGAAAATGATATTTTGATTTAAATCAATAAAAAATAAAAATCTGATTAAATCGAAAAGTTGATATAAATAAAATAGAAAATTGGTTTTAAAATTAAAAAAATATGTTTTGATGATAAATTTGGGTGGCAGAGATGATAAAGGCAGGCGGCCCATTACCATAGTGGTGTAGTTTTTAGATTTGTGTGGAATGAAAAGAAGATCCGGGAAAAACTGGAGAAAAGGAGCTTGTGTTGTTTTATAAGAAAGGTGATTTAAAAAAGTAGTTATTACAGAGGACTTTTTACTTTTCCACACAGCGAATATTTATGAAAGAATTTTTGACAGAACAATAAAGGAAGGTTGAACAATTTGAATGAGGAAAAATGCAGTTTTTTAGAGGGGAAAAAATCCACAATAGACCTCTATTTGTACTTAGAAGGATTGGAAAAGATTTGGGACTGGGGGAAGAATGGTATGGTTTTTTGGACATAGTAAAGCATATGATAGTGTGCCAAGGAAAAGGGGTAGGGGAAAGTCTGGAAAGAAAAAAAAGGGAATGGACTGATAGAAAAGGTTAAAAGTAGTAGAAGTAGGAAAGTTGGGGAAAACAAAATTTTGAATGTCGGGGAGGTTCCAAATAACAAAAGGGTATGGCAGGGAAGTGTGTTGTCACCACTTTTTTTCAAAATCTTTTGGGGGTAATGAGAAATGGGACAAAAAAAACTAACCCTGGGCATCGTTTTAAAATAGCAACTCGAATCGAAGTCAAATAATAACGTCACAGGGGGGGGTTTGTCGTTTTTTCAACATCACACCAAAATTTAAATATAAATTTTTTCAAAAAAAAAGCAAATTTCACACGATAATTGCAACAAAATGAGAATAAATGGGGAAATCGCGTCAAAAAAATCCCTGGCAAACTCCATTTTGAATTTTAAATAACTACCCACATAAAACCGTTTTTTCTGCTTTTTCTCAATTTGAATTGCCGCTGCTCGGGGGTGGTCGGGGGGATTGGCTGCCTCCTGGAGGGGCCCCCTCGATCCCCCTCCATGGAGTGGAGAAATAGAGAGAGAGTGCAAAGTCAAGTGCCTTGCCTCAATCAGCGTGGTGTTGGGGGGGTGGGGGGAGAAGACTGGTCCTCGTTGCTAGGCAAAGATAAAAGGCCGCTCTAGCGTCAGGGGCGGGTCATTAAAAATTCGCGGCGAAGTGTTTACGCAATGTGAAGGTACCCAAATTTGATGTAACAATGTAGCCTAATTGAAATTATGGGAAATTTTCAAATTTTTAATTTTTAAGCGGAATTGAAAAATTTTTGCAAATCAATAATTTTTTTTTTATTGCAAAATTTAAATTAACAAAAAAAATCAATTCCAAACAAAAAAATCAATGTCAAAATATACCCCGACACGATAAACATCGATTAATCGAGCGATGCTCGCTTTAATAAAACCCAAATTTATTTTAAAAAACCCAATTTCGTTTTTTTTTTGCAATTTTTTTAAATTGTCAAAAACAAATTAAAGAAAAGAGCCCTTTAAGTAGGGATGACATCAACCCCAAAAAAAGAGAATCGATCATTGTGCCCCCCAAAAATCTATTCAAAATTGATTCCCAAGCAAAAATAAATATTTGTAGGCTACGCCCCATTTTTTTTGATAGACTTTTTGTGGGAGCCCCAGATATGCCCGTTATTTTTGCGGTCTATTTCCAGGGACCCCATCACGAAACGATGTCCCCTCCCTAAAATGTTTAATTTCGGATTTAAATTTTGCGTTTTGCCCAGTTTTATACCATTTTGTTGTTATTTCGCGCATACGAAAAGATTTCGAAATATTACATTTTGGGCAATAAAAGGGAATTTTTAAAAAATTGAAAATTTTCGTTATCACCATTTTTCACTCCCTCTAATAACGTGATAGATGATTTTCCCCAACAAGGAAAAAGATGGGGGCCCAAATGGACTGTGGGGGGTTATGTTTTTTTTCCGATGATTTGGGGGGCATGGTCGAGTATGAGGAGGTACCCCCAAAGATATACAGACTGGGAATGGGAAAAGAAAAAGCTGGTATGAAAAAAAGATGGAAAAGGGAGAGAGGTTGTAACTATGCCAGGAGAAGGGGACAGGGGGAATTTTATAAAGCACAGTAATATTGGAGGAAAACCCTGAAAGTGGGGATAGTTTTAGTATTGGGAAAGTAAATTTAAGGCAAGGGGAATGATTAAAAAGAAAAAGGAGTTTAACAACAAATAAAAAAAACCGGGAATTTTTACCAGTGTGTGAGAGGCCTGGTGGGGGATAGGAAATACCCATTCAGGAAAGATGACACTATATAAAACCCTTTTTCATCCCGATTTTTACGTTGCAGCGAAACCTGGCAATGGGGATCGAGAGGAGAGTCGATGCGGCGGCAGAGATGAGATTCCGGGAGCAAAGGGGGAAGACGAGAAGGGTTAGAATAAGAAATACGGACATTAGAGAAATGCTAGGTGTAGAGAAGTTAAGTGACAGGATAGGAAGGACCGGTGAGATGGTATGGACATATAAAAAAGAATGGGGAACAATAGAAATCCCTACGAAATGATAAAAGAAGGTTTGAAAAGGAAGAAGAAGAGGGGGTAGACCAAGAAAGAGATGAAGGACATATAGCAGGAGACTTTGGGGCCAGAGGAGAGACCGGGGAATGTGGAGGAGATACGATTGTGGGAGGATAGAAAAAGGGGAACAATTTGGTTGCTAAACCCAAGTGACCCCGCCAAAGCAGGAAACGGCGTGGATAATGATGATTAAATATGTTTTTTTAAATAAAAAAAAAAAAATCACACACCCTGATTGCAGCTCACCTAGATCTCATGCCCGACCCATTACCTTCAACGTCAAGCGGGAGTGTCTGCCACTTCTTCACGGCCAAAAATCTCCTAAACCTGTCCAGTTCCGGAAACAAAATAAAAAAAATGAAAATAAAAAAAAAAAAATCAATTTAGAGTCCCCCCATTAATAAAAATAAAAAACTGTTTTTCTTGGGAACATTTTTTATTAAATGTAGCCTTTTTGGTGCCAATGATGAACAATGACAAACTAGAGATAGTAGACTACTATTTCAAATAGGAAACAGGGGCCAAACAAGCTGGAAACAATTCCTTGCGGATAGTGTCAGAATCAACCGGTTAATGACGCATGTAAGGGAAACCTGTCTCTTTTGGCTAACACGAAAACAATGATGGCCAGTAAGACGTTTGGGAGCATTGAGAAGAAAAAAAAATTTTGGAACAAATGTATTATGTCCTCGTGCTAGGAGGCTCCAAAGCCCTCTTTTATACTTCCCAAGTCAAGAATCAATGGTAAATCTTCTATTTTTAGCGGGATTCAAAAACGGGGGCCCTTTTCTGCATTGGAAACAGCGGTTAACCACAAGATCAAATAACCAAAAAAAGTATGTGAGTTAATCCATTCATTGATATCAAAGTCACTGATTGTAATCCCCACGTGACGCTAAATGTGCGATATGAGTGGCGATTGATATGAAAATAAAAAAGGGAAGAAAAATCTTACATTTCGCACTTCTCTGAGATCCCTAGAACAAAAAAAGCACCAATCTAGATCGATCATCTCGCCTGCGGGGAAAGATGTTGTAGCCTACTTTGTTATGGTGAGAGTGACTGGGCCCTAGACAGTAATTCTTCTGGGCTACCAGGTTAAAAAACTATCAATGTAGGTAGGCTAAAAATTTTAAAAGGGAAATTAAAAATTTGCTTTTAAACTATGGGCTAAAAAAATAGTTTTCCTTTACAGTTACCTTAAAAAAAATTAGGTAGTCGCACATACACAAATAGATGAGTAGAAAAAGTTGCTGATCAAAACGTTTCGACAAACTCTGGTCTTTATCACTCAGCATGGGAGATATACTAAAGTATCCGGGGGAACAAAGGGGAAGGCCTTTTGGGGACACGGATGGCCCCGTCATATGACAATTTTTCGGGGAAAGGGTGAGACGTTTTTCTCAAAAACCCAGACACTACTCCTTGTTGGTTCCGCTTCATTGACAAACTAGCTATAGGACCCACCGTAAAGAACATTCGCCATCTTCCTAGGGGAAAATTAACATCTTCTCCTTTTACGCTTCATGGGGGAAATCCCCAAAAGCACCACGTCAACTTTCTAGACTTAAACATCGAGCTCTGAAAGGGACACCCAAAAAACCAGTGTGATTTCAAGCCGCCAACACCCCGCATTATCACATTAGACAGCTGCCCCCCCAACTATACCAAACAACACTACCCCACTGACTAGCCCCACGAGGCGGAGGGTTTTTCTAACGAAGAGGACCTACAAAGTTGCCCCGCATTGCGAATGCCTTCGTTGCCCGGGGATACTCTCCCATAAAAAGGGCTAGAACGGATTCACCCTCCCCGGTTTCAAAGTACCCGCCGAGCAACCAAATCAACCCCTTTTCCCAAGTGACCCCAGGCCCACTGGCACTCAACGGGATCTTAAAAACGGGAGCACCCATTCTTAAAAGCTTCACTAGACAAAAATTGACCTTGACACGCCTGTAAGCAATCAAAATTTTAGACCAACGCTCTGGAGAAAAATTGAAAAACATACATGAATTCTAAAATGCACAAAACACGGCATTTTTTATGCAGAAGAACATACAAAAACAGAATTGCTTTATGTATGATAAACCCTATATTTTCATTTTTAAGCGTAAAGTCAACGCAACGGGAGCAACCTTTCTTTTTCCCGTTGGTCGACTTTAAGCGTAACAAGGTAAAATAGGGTTTATCACACATCAATTCTGTTTGTTGATGTTTTTCAGCTAAAAATATCTGTGTCTTTTTATTTTTGAATTCACGTATGACGTTTCAATTTTTCTCCGAGCGTTGTACATCAAATTTTGGGGCTTTCGAGATGTCGTGTACATGTCTGTCCGGGAACACTCTTTTAAAACTCGGCCCCCCACCAAGACTTGGCCTTTAACAGCCCGCTTACTGCCGCGGCCACCCAACACATGACCACATGTTAGACACACCCCCCCAGGAAGACCCACAAGCTCCCCCTGCCCCTGGGTTTACACCATTGCATGAACCCCATTTTAAAACCTGCCCAAAATTCCCCTTCAACATTTATGCTCAGCGACTGGAATAACATATCCCCTCAGGCAACACAACAACTGCCCCAAAAAAACCCGATCTACCAACTCAGTGCCAGCTATTTTCCCCGCCCAGTACTAGGGCCCAATACAGATTTCCCCGACCCCAGGATGAACGGGCATAGGCAGGACACCCAGGAACTAGACCTAAAAAACCGGGGGGGACAACATGCAGGAACCCCAACAGGGACTTTAATGACTGCACACAAGGAGGTTTTTAAAGCATTCCCCCCTTTTGCAAGAGTACATTTAACAATGGGAATTAGCGCACCAAATAGTCACCAGCTTCCCAAAAACTTAAATTTAATCTAAGTAGGCAAACCTCCCCCTTAGACCCCCCCCACTGTTGCACTGCACCCCCACTCACCCCGCCCCCCAACAGCGCCTTTTAAAAATTTTTAAATATTTTTAAATTTAGTTTTTCTCAAGGGGGGTACCCGGCCAAAATTGGCCGAAAGTACGAAATTGTGTATCTTGTTTGAAATTTTATGTTTAACCCGCCAGTTTCACGCAGCGCCCCTCTCGTTTAAGGGAAGCAGGAAGAAACTTTTTTCAAAATTTTTTTTTGGGTTGAATATGTATATGTTAAACAAATTAAACTTAATAATTTTTTTTTTTTTAAATTTTTTTTTTTTGCAAAAATTTAATTATTTTATGTTGCTATGACAAACCCTGTATATTTAAAAGGGGGTTTTAACCGCTAAATTTATTTTTTTATCTGATTTTCAGCGCAATATCTCGAAAAAGACCCATGATACAATGTAAATCGAAACCGTAAGTGTTTTATTTATTGTGTTTTTCGGCTCTCCCGCGGCGCGGTTTCACTGCAGTCTCTCGAGCCACTTTTGTTGCAACTGTACACCCCGCTATGCGTAGTGAGCAGCCTGAGGCAGAGCTCAAAAAAAAATCAGGATCATTCCCCTCAAATTTTTTTAGTATGTTTTTAGTTCCACAGTTGTCAATTTTTAACGGTCCGCGTGGGTTTTATAGCAAATTAATATTATATATACATAATATATAAATTAAATTTTAAAAAAGACATATTTTGTGAAAAATTACAAAGTTCCACTTTGTGTTATCTTATGTGTAGGATGCAATACAAAAAAAACGAAAAAGGAAGTAAATATAACAAACACGTAATTTAACAAAACTTTTATTTATTTTTTAAAAGCGGGAAGGACAACACGTTCAACGTACATAATTCATTCAATTATAAAAAAATAGCACTTTTTTTACATGGTAGGGCACAATTTAAATTTCTTTTTAAATTTCCCAAAACTTAATAATAATGAATTGAAACAAAATGTTTTAAAAAATTTTCATGCAGTGTTTTTTCATACTCAGATTTTATTGCACCCAAAAGCATTTAACACATTTAAGAAAACAGGGGCCTAAGGTACCAGCAGGGCGAGCGAAGGCGGTTAAAAGCCCAGACGGAAGGATGTTTATTACGAAAACTGTAGTTGTGTACTAGTAGGGGTAAGGTTCATTTTAAAAAAATACTCTTTTTATTTGTTTTTGATGACTGTGACAAAAATTTGGAGCAAAAAAAACAGTTTGGGCTACCCCAAACGTGAATTTTTGTTTATATAACCCTTTGATTAAAAACCCCTTCAGATTTAGACAAGGCTTTTCCCTGGCTATTCCCGCGCCCCTCCGGCATAGTGATATCGGGTTTGCCATTAAAAATAGGGAAACCCAAGTGGGGTTTCGGGTTTTCCTCCGGTAGCGTGGGATAGGCTTAAACCCCTGCAAATGTTTCGTAAGCGATAGGGGGAAACCCCACCCCGGACCGGAATTATTTCATACTGTAAGAAAAAAATAAACTTTCCCCCTTTTTGGTGGATATACATAACTCTGCCTATCACAATATTTAAGACATTTGTTTTTAGTTGAAGTGAAAATCTACATTACACTGTTGCCAAACCTTCCAAACTGCTCACGAAAAAGCACGTAAAAAAAATTTTTTCCCTGGCATCAGCAAAAATTTTGGGTTTGACTTTCTTTGTGGCTATGGAGGTCACGGGTTGTATAAATTTTACATTACTAATAAAATATCCTTTCAATGTGCAGCAAAATCTTGAATGCGAAATACATTAGCAACCATGGAAAGGGGCGTGGGATGCGAGGTGCCCCAGTGCCCAACGTAGCTGCGCCTCCTTAGGTTTCCGCTCAGTCAGGACTTGCGACAGCGCGCAAACATGGGGCCATTTAACTCATAAAGTTTGAATTTAGGAAGCGTATCGAGCAAAGTAGAATGCCATCTTTCTTTTCAAAATTTTGCATCTTTTTGATGTTATTGGTTTTGATTTTTTTTGCGCGAGTCAAAAGATACGGCGAGTTACATTTTTTACCATGTAATTCTTTTGGGGCTAGACCAGAGAGAACCAATTTCCTTCCCGCCTTCAAAAAATTAGGTTCCCTATATCTTCTTTATTTGGGCCAGCTGTGTTTATACCGATCTGTGTTTACCCCAAGACTGGGTTGAGAACTGCCCCTTGCACTTAATGCGTGTTTAGAGGGGTGGGGGGGGGGGGTAACTCGACACTTTTACAAGGCGCAGACATACTTGAAGGTTGAAATAAAAAAACCTGAAATGAAGTCATCGCTAATCGAATGTGTTTGTTTGGTCTAATGTGAAAACGTCTATTATTTTGCTTTTCATATTGGGCCCCAATGGGAATTTTCGGAAACCCTTGTTTTTTTTTTGTAGTTAATACATAAAAAAAAATTTTATCTTGAAGCTAAAAAAAAATATATTTTTTTGTCTTGTAGGGGGTAAAGCTTCCCACTTAAATACTTGAATAAAAACTCAAAGTTTTGCCCAAAAGTTCACAAACTGACGGGAGCTTCATGTTTTAATTTTGTTTAGAATGGTTTGATCACATTTGTATTGTTTTTCCTTTTTGTAATAATAGGTAAGATAGGGCATAACGTGAGGTAGACAAAATTCAGTTTTTTAAAAAATTGTTGGTCGGGATAAACGTCACACTTTTTCACAGCAAAGCAGCTATTCCTGTCTTTCCCAAAACACAAAGACTCATTCCTCACATTTCCCCCAGGGTTTTTTATTGACTCCTGGCCCCCGTGGCACTTTTCTGGATTTTTTCTTTATCTGCCAATTCGCACCTTTACCGTAAAAAAAAATACTAGGTGCAATAACCCAAATCACAATAACTAAAAGTAACGACAAAAACTGGCATTAGGCATACCGCATATCACTGACCATTATAGTCATTGGCTCGCAATACAACGCGGGGCTCGTGTCCGACAATCCGAGTCTCTCCCTTTCCCACGCGACATTTCCCCGCCACAGTCAGTTACTGCGGGCGGCACAGCAACGATCAAAAAAAAATGCAGCACAGTTCATACCGTGGTAATCCGCGGATTGGAAAATAATGAGAGCACTTATCAGAAAACCAAAAAGCAACTATTTACAGGGAAAGGGTTGACATTATGTGGTTGCAAAATTAAATTTTTTTTGAGCAAAATCCCCCAAGGCACGGGGGGTAAAGATGTCCAAAGTTTTTCTTAGGGGGATTTTTGCGATGGGACCCAGCTCGAAAATAACCCCCTTTTTGCAATTTTTTCCCCCGGGGGTGGTAGCCCCCATTTTTTTTTTTTTTTACTCCAAATTCATTTCTAAAAAGCAACATCAAATAATGCAGGGTCTTGGGGGCAGCGGATGGCTGCGACCCCTTTTTTATTCTGTTAATAGCGATTGCTACCGTAAAAGAATGTATATTATTTTTAAGAATCAGGCAACACGCAACATTGTCCCAAAGGGGTAACGATTTATATCTTCCCTAACGATCTTATAGAATCGCACTGCAGTGAGAGTCAAACAGTTTGCTGGCAATTGGTTGTAATTTAAATTTAAGATATTATAGGAGAGTGTACTATTTCTAGTCTTACCTTTGGACACCAAAAAATATCACTTAGAATAGGGCCTTTTTAGACAGTAGTAACTGCAATGATGCAGAGTAGAAAGCACAATGAAATGTATTGCATCACTTTTTCACATTTTCCCTCCAAATGTATGGGCATTTAACCCTAAATTTCTCATTCCTTGAACGTCAAAAAAAAGTCATTCCCTTGGAGGGTTTCAAAAAACTATCATTTACCTTGGGTGCTAAAATATCACTTAAATCGGGCCCTTTTTAAACAGTAGTAACTGCAGATGATGCTGAGTAGAATGACAATGAAATTGGTATTTCATCACTTTGTCACATTTTTTCAAAGTTGGGCACATAAAACTAAATTTCTCATTCCCTTGGACGTCAAAAATAGTCATTTTCCCCTTTGGGGTTTTATACAAGGGAATGAATTATTTTAGCCAAGGAAAAATTTCCCGTTTTTAATTCGGAATTACCCGGGAACACAACACAGCCAAACCGTGGGGGGCTTCCCCCTAGACCTGGGGCTTGGGCACAAAAAAAACCCTGTCTTACCTTTGGGTTTGAACCAAGACCGTGCAAAGAGAGAGGTGCCCTATAATTGTGACTGGGATTCGAAAACGAAAGGAAACAATACTACAAATTTCAAACTCTTGGCTATAGCACAGGGACACGTGCTATACTACTCTTGGCGCAGTGAAAAAGGGTTTAAGGAAAAGACGAGTAGGGTCTAACAGGTTTTCACCACCATGATACACACAACTACAAAATATCCGGGTTTTTAGTTTTAGCCCAAAAAAAAATTTAAAATTGGTTTGGTTGTGGCCTAATAAAAATAAATAAAAAATAAATATCAAATGGTAGGTAACAAAATTTGATTTTATTCTTAAAAGTAGTACAAAAAAAGGCCTATGTCAACAAATGAAAGTGAAAAAAAATTTTTTAAAAAGTTTGTTTGGGTAAGGAAATTTAATACTTTTCAATAGGAGGCCTACTAGTAGTACATTATTCCAATCGGAAATTTTGTAAAATTCAAAAAAAATACCCAAATTCATTCACAAAAATTTCCTTTGCCCAAATTTGGTTTTCTGTAAAAAAATTGAAAAAAAAAAAAGGTGAAAATGTATCAAGTAGGGGTACTTCCAATAAAGAAAAAAATGGAACCCCGAACCCTACTCCAAACCCATCAAAAACCAAAAAACAGTTGGGACGGTAGGTTATTTCAATTAGGGGTTATGTACCCCCCGCGAGTAGGTAGGAGGCCCTATGGCTTAAATAAAAACTTGCGAGTAATGCAGGGTTTAAAATTTTTTTTTCTGTTTTTTGGTGGTGCTGAGTTTGGCAACCCAAATTTTTTGATTTTTTTAAAACATTATCAAGTTTTTTCTTTTTTTTATACTAACCCTTTAAACAATCCATAGGGATTTCCCGGGTTTTTACTGAAACCCCATACCTAGTGTAGGCCCTAAAGTGGAATGTTAAAGGATTAAAGGGGCATACCTTTCATTTTTTTTTACAAGCAAAGGGACTTGGCACACATGTTTTTAGGGACCTACCCACTATTTTGAGGGTGGAGCCATCGTGATTCCCCTGAGGACCCGTTATCCATTTTCCTATCCCGCTGGTTTGAAGGGTTTTTATTAGCAAAACAATTCGGGGTTTGGTGATAGAAACTTGAAATTATTACCAAATAGGGGTAACTTTTGGGGTTAAATACTGGGAAAAGGGGAAATTCGGTTTTTTCATAGTTAAGGGGGACAGGGTTTTAATTTGGGGGTTGAACATTTCGATTTAAATTTTTTTTATGCATTTTGGGGTAATGTTTGGGCTTTTATTAAAGTACTTCCCAAAAACTTCAAAAAAATGTGGTTTAAAATATGACAAGCGACCCCTAATTTGGTCATAAAAAACCTGTTGACATAAAAGACCTGAGTTATGACTTATTTGAAAAAATTTTTTTTAAAAATAGTCGGTGACCACTCTATTTTAAAACTTAGTGAAGTAGAATAAATGAAAAAATTTCAACATGCCATTTGACCTGTGACCTTTTTTGTCCTTTATATACCTTGATAACTGTTTTTAGCATGAGCTGTGTGACTGCATAATGTATACTTATAGCACTCCAAAAGCAGTGTATATTAACAAAGGGCATTTAAAATGCACTCAACATAATGTTATAAGGCTGCATTGCGAACGCTTTTTACTGCCGCGTTGATGGAGACAGTTTTGATCTTGAACCCCTTTTACTATACTTTTACTTCGTCTTTTTAACGGTTTACATAAAAAAACCTTTTTTAAAATTTTTTTAAGGGCAAAAAACCAAAAAAAACTCCCCGGGGTTTTTTTTATA
>JAMZAV010012441.1:0-18841 GCA_024449915.1 Sweltsa coloradensis | reverse complement strand
TACCCGTACCTTATTATTTGGCACGACAATGTTACATACACCTTTTGCGTCTATAGTGTATTGAAGAAAATCGATCGTTGGTTATAAAAAATAAAAATAAAATTTAAAAAATAAATGTTCCTCTCGTTATGAAATTTTGCAGGGTCAATAAGTACACTATTCTCTCCTATTTAACAAATTTTTAGCTTAAAGGGGCTAAAAACCCAAAAAATATTTTTAACCACGTGATCTATAGCACAATACTACACTTAAATGACCGCTTAAAAAATTATATCTTGTAACTGTGATTTAACACGAATTTTTTAATTTTTTTGATCCAGAAATTGGCGAAAATTGGTGTTTTGGAAAATTTTCCTAATAGCTATACCCACATTGCACATTTTTTTAATTTTAAAATTTGCGCTGTCCACGGGGCCAAGTTTCCAATATTATTTATTATTGCCAAGGTATTTGGGTAAACTCGTGGGTAAACCTTTACTTTGTGGATAAAATCCACCGCCGTCTAGAGGACCTTGACATCATTTCTTTGGGAAAACTATTTTAACTCTTTAATAACAAATAATACACTGCTTCCTCGATAGTATTTTGATTACTTCTAGGTGGCAGTGCATAGTGGCCAGCAAACTCGTGCGACTTTTCGTTACCATGGTAACGTTACTTTTACTAAAATGTAATTTCCATCAACACTACTTATCGGATAAAAATAAAATTAACATATTGGTGACCGGACGGACATTCTAAATGATTTGGCCACCTCAGATTTTGTCACCGTTTAGTTTAAAAAAAAACATTGATTAACTTTAACGTAACTTTGTAACTTTTTGAACGATTTTGCCACAAAACTATTGGCATTCAATCCAGATAGAAGCTTGCGGATGGTTCAAATTTCAACTCGATCCTAGTCTCCGTTCGAACGTTATGGCGAGACATACAAACTCGTTGCCATGGTAACGTTACTTTTGTTTAAATGTAATTTCCATCAACACTACTTATCGGATCAAAATAAAATTAACATATTCGTGACCGGACGGACATTCTTAATGATTTGGCCACCTCAGATTTTGTCGCCGTTTACTTTAAAAAAAAAACTTTCGATTAACTTTAATGTAACTTTTTAACTTTTTGAACGATTTTGCCACAAAACTAATGGCATTCAATCGAGAACGAAGCTTGCGGATGGTCAAAATTTCAACTCGATCCGAGCCTCCGTTCGAACATTATGGCGAGACATACAAACAAACAACAACAAAAAACAGTGACTATTTTTTCCGGCAGAGTCAAATGGAAACGCTCGCTTCGCTCGCTTGATTACACATCTGCAAAAAAAAACATCTAAAACAATAAAATTCTGGTTTGTCCCGGAAATGTGATATATCGCTAGTATTGCAGGTATTGGAGGTACACAAAATCCAAAATATGCACTTCTTATTTCGTCAGTTGGACCACCAATTAGAAGTACATTATTTGTACTTTTATTTCCTCATATGTTTTCATTAATTTCATCCCAATGAAAATCTATCGTGTAAGCAAAGTGAAAAATACGCACGCAAACAAATCAGGCGTGCGTTGCTTCGGACGTGTGGGAACCAAGGTGATAGCAGATGTAGTATACCGGTATAGCTGCTGCTATGGGCGTTCCCTTTGAAACCGAGCTATTCTACTGGTCAAATTTTCAGCGTATTAGATGAGACAAATATATTCTATTTATTCATAATTATTTGGAAAATACGATTTTATTATCGTCTCATAGGAACTAAATTCTCACGGGAACTAAATATTTGTTATTTAATCAAAATATTACAGATATATTCGCGTCTGCTCGATTTGGAGCCCATGAGAATTTAGTTCCCATGAGACGATAATATTATGATATAATAAAATATTAAAACCATATATAATATATTTAAAAATTATTTATTTAGTTCCCATGAGATTTGGATCAATTGGGATTTGGATCATTTGGGATTTGGATCCCATGAAACCATGAGTGGGTAGACTCTAAATACAATTTATTTAATATTATTATTTATTTATTATTTATTACAAGTTTTTTTGTTATGAGTTGTATCGCTTTACTTTTTAGGTTCCATTGTAAAATTATTAGTCAAAAAATAATAATTTTATCAAAGTCGATTTAATTGCTATGGTGTAACCAATTAACAATAGAGAGTAAAATATCTAGTGGTCCAAAGATTTGCTTTTAGGATTAGCGAAGCGAAGACTTCAATTTCACTGACCCCTCAAAAAATATTTAGCTCCAATGTTTTTGTTATTTTTTTAGTATTTTTGTCTGTTTGTTTGCTGTTTACAACAGGTGGAACGACCTTCGAGATTATTTTCTTGCACGTGGTCACCCACATGAATTTAATCAAGGCACTTTTCGTTGCCATGATAACGTTACTTTTGATAAAATGCAATTTCCATCTACACTACTTACTTATGTACTTATCTACACTACTTAATTAACATATTCGTGACCGGACGGACATTCTAAATGATTTGGCCATCTCAGATTTTGTCGCCGTTTAGTTTAAAAAAAAAAATTCGATTAACTTAAATGTAACTTCATAACTTTTTGAACGATTTTGCCACAAAACTAATGGCATTCAATCCAGATCGAAGCTTGCGGGTGGTCCAAATTTCAACTCGATCCGAACCTCCGTTCGACCGCTATCATGAGCCAAAAAAGCTGCGCGACTTTCTGTTGCCATGGTAACGGTACTTTGTTATAATGTCTGTTGCCATGGTAACGGTACTTTGTTATAATGTAATTTCCATCTACACTACTTATTTATCGGATCAAAATAAAATTAACATATTCGTGACCGGACGGACATTCTAAATGATTTGGCCACCTCGGATTTTGTCGCCATGTAGTTTGAAAAAAAAACTTTCGATTAACTTTAATGTAACTTTGTAACTTTTTGAACGATTTTTGCCACAAAACTTATGGCATTCAATCGAGAACGAAGCTTGCGGATGGTCAAAATTTCAACTCGATCCGAGCCTCCGTTCGAACGTTATGGCGAGACACACAAACAAAAAAAAAACAGCGACTATTTTTTCCGGCAGAGTCAAATGGAAACGCTCGCTTCCTACAGGGTTGGCTTGGTCGCTTTGATTTAAAGTCCCCCACTGAAAATCAGTTATATAACTGAGTGGGTAGACTCTAAGGCCCGGTATTTCAATGTCCAGTTAAAGTGGCAAGTAAATTTAACTGACACATAACTTGTTTTCACTATGGCAACCACCAATCAGAAGCCTTGTAAATATTTACTGAGAGGACTAACTGGCAGATAAATTTTAACTAGACATTGAAATTCTGGACCTAAATACAATTTATTTTTTTAAACTTTGAATAAAGAGTATGGTCAATGAGGTGATTTTACTGACCGGTTACAGATCCATAAGCCCCAAGCTTATTTTAATTCTTATCTTACTGTTCGAGTTATTAATGAACGTAGCCTCAACAAAATGAATCTATATTTGGATAAAAATACATATTAAAATATTGTTAGAAATTCCTTGCTTTCAATTATATCTAGGTGCCCGTTAGGGCGCCGCAGCCAAGCCGCGGTGCGCTACACACTCAAGCACCTTATACACCAAGCAGAGTTGGGGTGATTTCGAGGTGTTACCCAGCCGTCATGTAACGTGATGTGAACTTGAAAACTATCACACTCGAGGGGATTTAGGTACCTGACAACACATGCCAAATTTTATTGGGGTACGACTATTCCTTCTTGGTGAAAAAATGGCTTGAAACATGCTCAAAATCACTTTAAGGATGTTAGCTACTGCCTACTACTGCCTACTACTGCTAACATCTAATACGTCGGCCCGCGATTCTGACCAGACGGGTGGGGCTACAATGTTCATATTTTACATGGACATTAAGGTTATAGAAATATAGTCTCTTTTGAAAAAAAAAGTTGAAAAAGTTTGTTGGAAGGCTTCCAAATAAAGGTTTTAAAATAAGCCTTAAACACTTGGCATACAATCAACAAGTAACCATAGTTACTTGACACTTGTTGACGGTATAAGCAGAGTTAGGCGGGAAAGTGCGATACGTAAACAAATAACGGACATTTAAAATTTTTCTTCTTTGTGTGGAACGAGAAAAGGTGTCATTATACTCTCATAAAACAAATCAGAAACCGTCCCTGGCCTAGGCCCAGATGTGGAAAATTATTTATAATGCAAAAGTGTAGGTCTAAAGTTCCATTTGGCTATAGGACTAGTAAAATTCATACTTACATTACATGTTTGACAAGCCTAGCCAACCCTATGCCAGCACAACATTGTTCTGATATGAACTTGCTCATCTGTTTGTTTACATAATTGCAACAATCAAATCATTTCATACAACTTGTCTTTCGATTGGCCCGCGTTTATGAAGGCACTGCCATCTAGAATAAATATAGAACTTTTTCGAGCTCTTTGCTATACGCAAATCTTTTTAAAGTGTTTGGATTTCGTGATACTCTTTCAACCAGCCTACTATAGGGGTTTAATATCAATGCTTTCAACTCACAACCCATGACTTTTTCCACGATACCGTTCAAGAATACCAATTCCTTCGAAAACGAAAACGACTTCGTTTTCAAATTGCGTTTTCAACTCATCTCCCACGAACTCAAGAATTGGGGTCCAGTCCTTATACCGTCGTTATACCATGGTTATACCACCTATACCCAGGATGTACATGAATCCGGGTCTAGATATTTTACATCCTATATTGTTACTGCTAATACCATAGAATTTAAATCAACTTTGATAAAAATATTATATTTTAGCAAATAATTTTGTAATGGAACTTGAAAAAGTAATGAGATCACACACATAACAAAAACTTGTAGAAATACAGCCAAACCTTACACACTCAAAAGGAATGAGATCTAAAAAAAGGGCCAAGCTCATCTACCCTTCCACATAAACGTACAGTGTCCCATAACAGCATCCTCGAAAAGCTTGGCAAAATAGAATTTGCATGTTATTACGTTTAAATTAATTAGAAAAAAAGAACTTGGATAAACTAGTATTACGTTAAATTAATAATCGCAAATTCTATTTTGCCAAGCTTTTCGAGGATGCTGTTATGGGACACTGTACGTTTATGTGGAAGGGTAGATGAGCTTGGCCCTTTTTTTAGATCTCATTCCTTTTGAGTGTGTAAGGTTTGGCTGTATTTCTACAAGTTTTTGTTATGTGTTACTAGTTACACTGAAACCGACGTGTCCCAATAGGATAGTATAGCATTGTTAAGAACGATTACATCAGTGTGGTGATTGGGCAAAATTAGAGAGCAGCTTTTCGTAGTTTCTGCTTTTTGGTTATTAACAAAACATTCTAAAAACGCCTAAAAGTGAAACAAATGTATTAAATGTAATTGTAACCCGTGCACGCATAACAAAAACTTGTAAAAATACAGCCAAACCTTACACACACAAAATAAATGAGATCTAAAAAAAGGGCCAAGCTCATCTGCCCTTCCACATTTGCGCATTCTCAATTCATAAACGTACAGTGTCCCGTAACAGCATCCTTGAAAAGCTTGGCAAAATAGAATTTGCAACTATTAATTTAAACGTAATAGTTCATGCAATTTTTTTTCTAGTGAATTTAAACGTAATGGTCATTCAAATTCTATTTTGCCATGCTTTTCTAGGATGTTGTGACGGAACACTGTATGTTTATGAATTAAGAATACGCAAATGTGGAAGGGTAGATGAGCTTGGCCCTTTTTTAGATCTCATTTCTTTTGAGTGTCTAAGGTTTGGCTGTATTTTTACAAGTTTTTGTTATGTGTGGGATCTCATTACTTCCAGCCAATCATAACAGTGTGAGCTGTGTGTGTGCGAGTGAGAAAAGAGAGAGAAGCAAGGCAGTTGTGAACGACTCACATTTCTTACGACTTACACCATGCGACTTAGACCTTGCGCCTTACGCCTTAGAACTAGTTGTGAATGATGCTTTATAAACGAAGATTTCTAAACCGAGATTTCTAGACGTCGAAGAAAATGTTCGTGCGAGAAATGTCCACGTTTAGTTTTTATTTATTTATGTATTTATTTATTTAACGTCTACCTTATACAGTTCAAAACTGTTTTACAAAGGAGGACAACAACTATAGTAGTATAGTAGTAGAGAATTAAAATGGAAAAGGACACATTTGGGCAGTTAGCAAATAGCTATTCGCTCTGCCAAGAAGCATCCGACATAGGCCTATATGGAAATCTGCATAGTTGTCAATAAAGCATACATGGACAGCCCTACAGTCATGGATCTGGGCCAAAGGTAGAATTGGCCCAGAGCATGGCTCTGCTAATTGGATGAGCGTAGCGAGCGTAGCGAGCGAAGCGAAGATTCCATTTCACTACACTGGAGAAAAAAATCCGGAATGTTTTTTTTTTTTTTTTCTTTTTTTTTTTTTTTTGTATTTTTGTCTGTTTGTTAGCACGATTCCGGCTAAACCGATACTCCGATTGCGATGAAATTTTATTGAGACCTTCTAAAATCTCTGAACTTAGAACTGCCACGTTTTTGAGCGCAATCGAAAAAAAATTTCTCATAAAAATCGCAATTTTACGATTTTTTTCGATTTTGAAAAACTTTCTTCGATTTATAATACCTACACGCTTTGTCCGATTGTAATGATTTTTTCACAGGACCTTTATTTTATGAATTTATATATTCGTGGAAAATTTAAGCGCAATCGAAAAATTATTTCTCATGAAAATCGCAATTTTACGTGGTTTTTCTTTTTTAAAACAATTCTTTGACTTATAACACCTACATGCTTTATCCGATTGTAATGATTTTTAACAGAACCTTAATTTATGAATCGATATATTCGTGTGAAATTTGAGCACAATCAAATAATTATTTCTTATGAAAATCGAAATTTTACGATTTTTTTCTTTTTTAAAATTACGATTAATTAAAAAAAAAAAAAAAATTATTTTTAATTTATTTTTAAATAATTAAAAAAAAATCTTCAACTTAGTAATGATTTTTTCACAGAACAGAAAATCCGCATAACACATGGCAGCTCAATGCACCAATTACGCTCATCCAACAACGCGGCGGGACTTAAGCGTTTTCCTAGTCGTAAAAGGCGATTCAAGAGAAAAAGTCCACCTCGCAAACATCAGCTAGTATGAAGGGTAGTATTTTACTCCCCGAACCTAGAGGCGAGCTCTGGCAATCGTCGTCGGGGACCTTGCCCCCTTCCCTTGACGACCCCCCGGCGAAGATGACAATGACACAACGAACGATGACAATGACGATGACGACCGCGACGTGAGAAACCCCCCTTCCTCCCCTTACCCGTGGCTGGTTCTGACCAGCACGGGCCCCTCCTCCCCCCCCCCCTTAGGCTAGAGTGGTGCATTATGACCTAACGGTTGACGCGTCCTTAATCCAAATAAACAAACATAGATTTTCAAAATTTTGTCTTACAACAATAGAGATCTCTTTCCAACTATTATCAAAAATTTCTAAACAATTCAAAATATAAATTGAATCATTTAATTTTAAAACCTTATATCTATGGTTACAATCTAATTAATCTTGTTCTAAATGTCTTCTTATGTAGTATGAAGTTCTTGTCTCCTGTCTTTTTGTATAACTGTAATTATAATGTGTAAGCGTAGTTGAGCTCAATTCTTCCACTGACTGGTGGTAAGTCTTAAGAAACCAATTTATACTCTACACCTAAGTATTATTTGGTAGAGCTACGGAAAAATAGCACTTTCAAATCCAAAATTTAGCACTTTCATTTCAAAATTTAGCACTTTGTAGCATTTTCAAATTGCAAGTTTAGCGCATTGGTGCAAATGAAAAATATATGCAATATTTAGTTGCGGGGGCCTCGTTCAAGGTTCAACTAAGTCTAGAAATAAAAATCATTGCAATTAGCTGAGCAATTGGGATTTATTTTTGCAAAGAGGGCCATGTAAGGCACTGTTTTAACACAAGGAAATAACATAGATCAGGAAGGTCAAACAAAGCTGCATTAAAATTTGTAAATTGTTAGCCACTTTTACAAACAATGCCCGAGTAGCTAGCTAAGTTAGCTGTAGGACCACATTATGAAATTACCGTATATAGGGGCTATTTTGTTATGTTTAAAACTAAAAAAAGTAATGTTAGAGTAAGATAGGTAGAGTGTACATTGATCTATCTCGATTTTAAAAGCTAAGCATAGAGTAGGTTTCCAAGTTGTCTTCTTTGAGGCTGGTTCTTCTGTCCGTTAAAACACAGTTATACTTGCTGAAAAAGCGTTCAGCATCAACTGAGTTCACAGGTGCCCAGATGGCCTTCAACGCTTTGTCAGCAAACTCTTCTTTAGTCAGGCGAATCGCCATCAACAGCTGAATTAAATCCACTTTTACACCATCTTTGACTTGTGTTTTAAGCTGCCGATGAAAATACCTGTAGCCATCTAAGAACACTTCACTTTCCATTTCCCGCATACCTGGCACCTTTTGTTTTTGGGACAAAACAAAAGCATCATCTGTAAGTAGTCTTTGTCCAGCCTCTGTAGGGTTGAAGCATCATTTGTGGGGCAAGGCAGCATATGGCGAGAAAGTTTTGTTTGGCCTTTCTGGGCACAGTCTTTCAAACCTTTCCGCATGGAGGCTTTTACAGTTGCATTATTAACCTGGTTTAAGAGGTCAATCGTTTTTGGCCCAAATGCCCCATCTCACTTAGCTGGGTGAGCTCTTCCCACAGCAAGTGGGCAAATGGGTAGGTGGAACCTTCTAGTGTGTTAAGTAGGTTCATCATTTTGACACACACTTCTGCCACAAACTTGCAATTTATTTTTAGCAAAGCAGCATTTTGAGTGTCGTTAAACATGTCACACACAAGTTCCGCACTTGCATTTTTGCCCTCATAGTTTTGCAAAAATGCAATGAGCGGTTCCATGTATTGGTCCAAATATAAAACCGATTTGAACCAAGAGTTCCAGCGAGTTATGACTGGATTCGGGAACACCTTTGGGGTCAAGTGAGGGTAGTTATCCCTGAGAAATGCTACGTAAGCACTTTTAATTTTTCTTCCGTGAAGGAAAGACATTTTTACCTTTCCAAGTAAGGCGTTTAACTCGCTCAGTTCTTTAATGAATATGTCACCAATCAAATTAATTTTGTGGGCCCAACATTGGTAATGCAAAAAATTGTCATCCATGAAGACTTCCAGACCTGTGAAACAGGTACCCATATATACCGAGCAGAATCGGATACAAGACCGTACACATTTTTGTATTAAATGTTGTAGTCGGTTAGGGCCTCAATAATTGCTCTACTGCAATTTTCCCCATCGGTTTTGTCAAGAAAACAGCTAACCTAGCTATATTCTGGAATAACCGTAACAGGATAAATATAGTACGGATACACTAAGCTGATTGTAAAACTGTTATGTGTAAAATTGTGCTGAGAATAAATTAATTAATTCAACAATGTTGGTAGCGTTTATGCGCACTCCCAGATTCAGACAAAGGCATAATTTTGTATTTAGCGTTAATTTTTAAAATGTAGCATTTTGTAGCAGCTACATTATTTCCCACCGAAAACATAAGTGTGGAGTAATAGGGAATGATGAATTAAAGGAACATTTCAATAGATTAAAACGTTAGAATACAATGATAAACTAATTATTCGTAATAGGTTGGCTTTGTGAAAACCTTATTTTTTAATAAAATTAGATTGTGTGGCGTATTCTTAAATACATTATGTTCACCAATTTAGAATAAAAAAACTAAAACTCTTAAAATGCGTATCTCCACCTATACCAGTTCAGTCGCAATACAGAAGTGCCTATAGGTCCTTGGTGCAATCAACGCTTTTACCGACAGTGTTGGCTCGGGCGCTAAGCGCTCGACTCTGATTCGGGAGGTCCCGGGTTCGAATCCCGTCGAGACCGGCAATCCTGACTGAAGGTTTTTTCCGAGGTTTTCCTCAGTCGTTAAGGCGAATGCAAGGGATTGAGTCCTCTTAAATAGCCCTCGGACATCCCTTCACAATTTCCTATCCGCACATACCTAGTTCACCTGAAGAGGGGCTAATTTGCACCCTATAACAGGTTTCCCACGATAAAAATTTAAAAAAAAACGCTTTTGGCATTTTTGGATGAGCGTAGCGAGCGAACGAAAACTTCAATTTCACTGACCCCTCAAAAATTTAGCTCGGTTGTTTTTTTGTGTGTTTGTTTTGTTTTTTTTTTTGTTTTGTTTTTTGTCTGTTTGTTCGCACGATTCCGGGCAAACGGCATAGCGATCTTGATGAAATTTGACAGGACCTTCGAAATCTTTGAACTTAGACGTGCACGTTTTGGGTACAATCGAAAAATATTTCTCATGAATATCGCATTTTACGATTTTTTCGATTTTAGTGCGATATTTTCGTGACATTTGGGCCGATTCTGCCCAAAAACGGGTGGGGGCTACAAATTCATATTTTAAATGGACATTAAGGTTATGGTGATGTGGGTACCTTGTGAAAAAAAAATTAAAAAGGTAACCAGAACCATAAAATAAACGTACGTTTACGATTTTTTTCGATTTAAGTGCGATATTTTCGTGACATTTTGGCCGATTCTGACCAAACGGGTGGGGCTTCAACGTTCATATTTCACATGGACATTAAAATTATGGTGATGTAGCTCCTTTTGAAAGAAAAAGTTGAAAAAGTTAGCCAGAATCCATAGAATAAAGGTTTAGATATGAGTTTTTTTGAGGTTTATAATAACCATTAACAAGTAACATTTGAACATCGACAACAATCACCTACAATGCATTCACAAAGCACTTGCAAAGGAAAGTGGTCCCACGCAAACAAAAAACTTACAAAAACGCTCATCCATCACGCGGCGTGACTTTAGCGTTTTCCTAGTTTAAAAGATACATTCTACAGAATATCGCCTTGCTGGAAGCTTTGTTGTTGCAACAACTTGATGACAACACGAATGATTACAAAGACAATGACGACCGCGTCGTGAGAATCTCCCTTTCCTCCCCTACACCTGCGACGGACGGACAAAGAAGTTCCATTGGAAAAACTTCTTTGTCTACTTTGGTTCCGAGCAGCCGTAACCGCAAAAGTCTTTTTACCCCGTCCTACTATGCTGAATGTAGTGTTGTTAGTGAACTATTTGCAAAGGTCCACTGATCCCGATCGAGTGGAGCGGCGGGCGCAAGGAGATTGTGTGGACCTTGTAGAGCGCCCATTTACATCCAGACGTGTGGGATACAATAAGAAAACAAATTGTAGACGTGTTTTCTCAGTAATTGATCGTGTTCTTTCAATTCAATTCAATTTATTTTATTTTAATTTATTTTTTTATTTCTTTTATAAAAAAATGTTGTAACTTTCCAAGAAGGTAAATAAGGATAGGCTAACAAATGCTACCAACTAAATTGAACAGTCTCCTGGAAGTCCTTAGCAAGTCTTTGAAACGACATAACACTTGCGGCACTAACATCTTCTGTAAACTTGTAACTTTTTCTTATGATTCTCACCGTCTGGGCCCGGGATAGAATTTGGCCCAGAGCTCTGTTGGCAGGCTCTGCTAATCGTAAAAGGCGACGAAAGAGATAAGGTGGTAATCAGAGAAGTATATTACTCTCCGAAACTAGAGGCGAGCCCTGGTGTTCGTCGTCGGGGAACTCCCACCGCTTCTATTGACGACTTACCCGACGACGACCACCATGGCAACACGAACGATAACCAAGACCACACGACCACGACGTGAGATTCCTCCCCTTCCCTCCCAATCCTCGGGGATGGCTTTGACCAGCATGAGCCTTTCTCATACATAAAACAGGGAAATGAATAAATAAAGAATTAAAAATAAATCTAACCCAAGAACTGCTGATCCAAGATTGACAATAAAAATGTATAATAATTAGGGCTTCACAACAAAACATTATTGCCAAATCCAACAGTTTTCTAGTTTCGTTTATTAGGATGGAAGGGTGCGTCAACCGTAAGGTCATGCTGGTCAGAACCAGCCACGGGTAGGGGGAGGAAAGGGGATTTCTCACGTCGCGGTCGTCATCGTCATCGTCGTCGGGGAGGTCGTCAAGGGAAAGGGGAAGTGTTCCCGACGACGATTGCCAGACTTCGCCTCTAGTTTCGGGGAGTAATATACTCCGCTCTTACTAGCTGATGCTTGCGAGGTGGAATCGCCTTTTACGATTAGCACAGCCATGCTCTGGGCCGTTTCTACCCCGAGCCCAGACAGGGACCAATCCAACAAGGAAAATAATATAGGCCTACTCTGATATTTTTTATAGGAAACAGTCACTTCATGTCATTAAAATAATAACGTGAACCCAAATACACGTATTATTTTGAAACTGGATATTATTTTGTGAAAAATTGTTACCAGTGTAGTTATTGTAAAGAGGAAGGTGATCATGATAATATTGTTACGCTGTTTCGCAAACTATTGTAAGTAATCTTACAAGCACTATTGCAAAAAACGTGTTTTTAGTCAAAAATTTTCTAGATCTCTGTAAAAATTAATTTTTAGCATACATTGTTGCATTTACAAAGATTTCGCAAGTCAAGGTCCAATGAATCTGTTTGGAACTTTCGGGCGAGCGCCGGTGATTCAGAGGACCTTGAAATGCACCACCTTCTGTATATGCGGTGAGTCACAGCCCGCTGAAATAACAACAACAACAAGAACAAAACAACGCAACTCGATTCCAATGGCGAACATTAGTGAAAGTATATTAAGTAAATATAATATAATATCTTCTTTTCTACAATAAATATGACGTTGATCGCCTATTGCGGCAATGAAAAGCTAATGTGCCTAACACAAAAACCCGTCTGGGACCGGGGTAGAGCCTTGGCACAGGGTGTTCCTTTGACGATCGTACAAGACGAGAGAAGAGGTCAAGTCCTTCACGCAAACATCATCCAGTAAGTTGTTCGAAAATGTGTGTCCCGACCGGGGATCGAACCAGAGTCCTCCGCCTTACGTAGCGATAAGCTATTGGGTTGGTTCTCTGGGTGCATCTATTCTCAATTATTGCTGTATGTGATTTTATTATAATACTAAGCAGCAATCACAACTCCCCCATCTGGGCCCGGGGTAGAACTGGACCAGAGCACGGCTCTGCGATTCTTAAAAGGTGATTTAAGTTAAGAGAAACTGTCTATCTCGCAAACATCAGCTATAGCAGGCTACCTTTAGGAAACTATAATAAACCCCGAAACTAGAGGCGAGCTCTGGCAATCGTCGTCGGGGACCTTGCCACTTTCCCTTGACGACCTCCCTGACGACGACGACAATGACACCACGAACGATGACAACGACGATGACGACCGCGACGTGAAAACCCGCTTTCCTGTCCTACCCTGTGGCTGGTTCTGACCAGCACGGGCAACTCTCCCTATATCCACTATTCTAGACTTGCGCATTATGACCTAACGGTTGACGCGCCCTTAATATAAATTAACCAAACAAGCAATCTGCAAACTGTGGGGTAGTAGGCCTAATTCAACCATGTTCTTACGCTCTAAGATTGTCCTTCATCATGCGTCGGGGACTCCTCCCCTCTCATCGACGACCTCCCCGACGACGACGACGACGAGAACAGGGCCACGAATTGGAAAAAAAACTCCCCTTCCCCCCACCCCGTATAGGTCTTTCCACCCTACCTTATGATTGACTCGCCTTAAGTTAATTTTTGTGGAAAACCAGCCTAGGGTTTCAAGGCATGTACCAGGTGACTTACTAAAGTGTATTTATCGTTGAGATACAAAGTGACCATTTTGGTGGCGAGGCGGGTAGGGTCGTTCCCGTTCATTGTCTGCGTATCGCTAGCCGAGCTAAGGGATGGAATATCAATTACTGAGGTCCATGTAAACACACAGTATTATTTGTTACAAAAACATGAACCCGAATTCGACTGTCAGTCATGGTAATTGGTAAATGTTTTTAAATTCTAGTCAGGGTAGTAGCGTGTGGGGTTAGGCTTAGCACCTTCGGAATTGGGGTAGCTACCACGCAGACAATGGACGGGGCGACCCACTCCGCCTCGCCAACTCACTGGTCACTTTGTATCTCAAGGATAAATACACTTTAGGTAGGCTTTATTGAGTTAGAACTGTGAAGGGATTTCCGAGGGCTATATGATGACTCAATAGGGCCTACCTTGCATTCGCATTAACGACTGAGGAAAACCTCGGGAAAAACGCCTCGCCTTTAATTCAAATAAACTCAAATAGGCCCTAAAGCAGCTAATAAACCCAGGTCAGAACTCGCATTTGGCTTCGGGATCCAAGATGCGAGTTCTCGTTCACAGGTGGATAGGGATACTACGGTTAGGGCATACTGTACTTTTTAAAATGACCAGGGGAGGAACATACAGCTTACTAATAAGTTCAAAGTAGGGACGTATAATATTACCTGAAGTTTATAACAAAGCTGTGAATCCTCATCAATAATAGGGATCGATTTCCAACTATTTACTATAACAAACTTGTCAACAATACAGATTATAAATGTAAATTTTGTATTTCAAAAGTTATTTCCTTGGATACAATAATACCCCATACCCCGTTAAATAATGTAATATTGATGTTTTAATCAAAGTGTTTCCATTCTGTAAAATATATTTTGTGAGTAAGCATTAGATTGAATCGGGTGGTGAACCGGGTGAACGGTGGTAAGTACATTACTTCTAAATATTGTTGGTATTGAAACCGTCTGGAAAATAGGTTATAATTATGCCTACCTTTACTTGGGGCCCTTTTGCTGGGACAATTCAGTATTTGAATATAATGTCCCGGCAGTCCTATATTTTGAAATAACCACAAACAGCTAGCCTAATGTTGTTAACATATAATACGATTCAGAAGTTACATAATCCATCTCGATCGGGGTTCGAACCAGAGTCTCCCACATTCCAGGTAGGCGCCACCGAGACGGACTTCTGAATTGTATTATATGTGTTTCCCGACTAACCAAATCAAGATAAGTTAATGTTGTATTCCCGGAAGATACGAGATAGTTTGAATACGTCAAGCGGCTTATGAAACAATTGGCTACAAATAAATAAATGTTTTTTTTTTATACTCGTATTTAGAATGTACCCACTCAGTGACAGAACTGATTAGGCTAGGCTTAAAACTTTGTGCTGCTATCGTTTCTTACCGTTAAAACGCACTACCATATGTAGGCATAGACTTAGGCCTATACCTAGAAATACGTATATCTAGCATTAAAATTTAGAATATTTAGCATTTAGGCCCTATCTATTAAAATTTAGCATTTTGTAGCATCTATTTATATCACCGAAAGCAAAACTATAAATGTGTGGTTTTTCTTGCACATCTAATGGGGAATGATGATTTGGAGGAACATTTTAATTCAACATAGACTATTAAAACGTAAGAATACAATGCTAAACTAATTCGTAACAGGTAGGTTTTGTGAAAACCTTATTTTTTGTAAAATTAGCATTGTGTGGCGTATTCTAAATTAATATATCATGTTCACCAATTTAGCATCAAAATAATAAATAAAGCTTGAAATACACCGACAGTGTTGGCTCGAGCGTTAAGGAGGTCCGGCCGTCAGAGGTATTAAAAAAATGTAATTTTTATTATTCATTTATGTGTTGTATATTATGTATAATAAAATGAAAAAAAAAATTGGAAAAAAATAATTTTTTGATTTTTTGGAATTTATTTTGTAAGATAAGAGACTATGTTCAGACTATGGGGCAGGAATGCACTAACTGTAAGTTGCGAAACTTTGAAGTAGATTTTCTCAGAATTTTTTTTTTTAATACAAAGGTACGTTTTTCTCAGGAACTATACATGCAAATGTCTTGAAAATTTCAGAGCATGTAGATATATTATATTATAAATACCGTTTTTGTATTACTTTTAATTATAATAATTCAAACATGTGTTAAAATATTCAAAAAATGTACACTAACTACACAGATTAATTAAACACAATTAAATATAGTTTCCAACTACACACTCTGTGTAATGAAAGGGGGAAAGTGTAGAGAAATAAATTCTTAAACTAGGAAAAAAATAGAGCTCTAGCTTCTATGGTTATTTTAGAAAATGTACCTAAATAATGGCTAATTTAACATACGTTTGATACAAACAGACGGATCCCCTTAAGCGCGCGACTGATTCGGGAGGTCTCGGGCTCAAATCCCTTCGAGACCTTCAATCCTGACTAAACGTTTTTCCTGAGGTTTTCCCAAGTCTTTAATCATCATCATCATTCATAATCATCATTATCCATCGCCGTTTGCAACCAAATTCTTCCACTTCTTTTTATCCTCTCACAATCGTGTCTCTGCTACATCCTCCCAGCTCTCTCCTCTAGAATGTACAATTTGTGTCACCATATCCTGAGCCCGGCGTTTTGTGGGTTCAAAGAGCGCAGGCTGTGGTGGTCACGTTGTAAACGTATCACAGTTTGACAGCTAAAGTGGACTCCGTAGAGCAGTAAAGTACAGTCACATCCAGTGCGACCTTGGCCCTCCCTATATCTTGTATGGGGATGATATTGATGGAGCAAATGTTGAAACGTTGATCTTGCGCGGCATTATAGTAATGTAGGCGCAGCAAGAAGAGTTAACCACTAAGCTCAGGGCTGCAGACAAGTGGTTTTCGATACTCGGGAGGTTGTCGGCCCGATTCCGGCAACCGGTAATCCAGAAGGAAACTCGACCACCACAACATGTAAACAAGAATAAAAACAAAAGCGAACGGTGTCACGAGGGGAACGAACAAGTTTGAAAATAAGAGGCAGACAAGTGACAACATTATTCTACAAACCTATATTTCTAAATGTCTTTCTTTCTCATAGAATTTAGAAATGTTTGTTGTTTGATAGGATAAACTGTCCAAAGTTAGAAACTTTGTTTTTCCAGCCTATTGGCCTGTGGCCATAGTCGATGAGCCACGGCTATATACACGCACACAACGTGTCGATTACCATTGTTGCCGTAATAAAAGACGGGAATCTGAATATTTAATAGTGGAAGCACATTTCAGCCTTTGGGGGGGGGGGGGGGGGGGGGGGGCGCAATAAAGGCTACACTAAAGAAACGGGTGTTATATTTTAAGAGTATAAATTGCTATTCACAAGGAATTCTGGGAAGTAAATTACTCCACGTGGAGTTGAAAACCTCGTTGACCAACCACAATATGAGTTTCGAAGAGTGACTTATAATAGGGTGGCTAAATGAATTCAGAACTACACAATATAGAAAGGGGTTTCCTGAGATAATTGGCAGCCGAATTCAAGAAAATACGAATGGAAACCTCAGCGTATTGTAACAAAGAAGACAATTTGTTGTAAGGGATTAATGTTATCTTTTGATGGGTAGCGTCGGAGCGAACAAACTTTAATTCCGCATCGATAAGCCCAAGTCAACACATCCCGCACAATAAGCCGGTGTGGTATTTGACGCTTATTAAGCTACACCAAACAAAATATTTCCTAAATACTTTAACAGAGGGTAGACTTCGTGACAAATCGTTCGTATTGGAGATTTTTTATCTTGAAGATGATGGCATGGGCCCAACAACGTGCTTCTAGCGCCAATGTCAAATCAGTGAATGGTCAGACTTCGTCCACCTCGGATGACTTTAGCATTATTATTATTATTATTATTATTATTATTATTATTATTATATAATAATATTATACTTTGTGGGCTTCTCAAAGTTATGTGTATTAAATGCCTATTATAAATTATGTAACGTGTATTTGAGAACAAAAGCACATCTGAATCTGAATCATCAAACTTAAATGAAAATGTTCCCGGATACTCATATAAATATATATATATATATATATATATATATATATATATATATTATATAGGCTTGATAGCTATTCACTATACTTGCAACCAACTTGCATCGGATGTGATTGTACTTTGTTATTTCGGAGAGGCCCATCCTTCCCGTCAAACTCGGACAGGTTTATAACCTTTCATAATAGAGCAGGCGACATCCTAGTTTCTTTGAACCCTAAAACGCCGGGCTCAGGATATGGTGACACAAACAGTAGGTCTCTTGATATGGTCTACTTCTACTTCCATCTCTTCCTTGGTCTCCCCCTTCTTCTTCCTCCTTCAATCCTTTTCTCATACATTCTTCTAGGCATGCTCTCTTCCGTCATTCGTTTCATATGCCCAAACCTTCTCAGCCTTGTCCTTCCCATCCTGTCACCTAACTTCTCCACCCCAAGCATCTCTCTGATGTTCGTATTTCTAATTTTATCTCTTCTTGTCTTGCCCACTGTGCTCCTCAGGAATCTCCGCCGCCTGTATTTGGCTTTCTTCTTTATCACCCATAGTCCAGGTTTCTGCCGCATATGTGAGGATCGGTATGAAGTAGGTCTTGTAGGTCTTTAGTGTCATCTTGCACTGTATAGGTATTTCTCTATCCCTCCCCAGGCCTTTTACACATTGGTAGAAGTTACTTGCCTTTTGTATTCTGTTGGTAATTTCCTTTTTATCTTTCCGCTTGCCATTATTTCACTTCCTAGGTATCCAAAACTCTCCACCACTTCCAGGGTTTCTTCTCCAATCTTGATTTTTGCATGATAGTTCCTTATGTCTCCTTCTCCTGGCATAGTAGCAACCTTGCTCTTGCTCAGGCTTATATTCATGCCGGCCTCTTCAATGTGTCTCTTCCAGAGGTCTGTGTATCTCTGGAGTACCTCCTCATACTCTGACCACGCCACGAAATCCTCAGCAAACAGCATAACCTCTATCTCCCGTTTCCTCACTAACCTTGTTGGATGCACCATCACTATTAAAAAATGGGCACAACTTCCC
>JAMZAV010012440.1:0-14690 GCA_024449915.1 Sweltsa coloradensis | reverse complement strand
GTTTGGCCTCATCTAATTTAACCTTTTACACTAATTTACTTTAACGAGCCATAATGACATAAAAAGAAAAATAGAAGCGAATTCAGATGTAGGTTTATAGTTTGTCTGTCCAGAAGTTATTCCCCGGCAGTAATGAAACTATTCCTTCTAATAAGGGCAGTCGAATAAATGGAGGAACGACTCTTTAATTAAAAGGACATGAGTTTTAGAAAGGCAGTCACCGAGAAAAAACTATGTTTGACTATAGGAACATACACCCAACGTTGAATACAGAGGGGTGGCTAGTTTTTTCGTTTTAGTTCCCCCCCCCCCTCCCCGCCCCATCTTTCCCTCGAAATCTTAGCTCAAAGAAAACTAATTGTTAAATGAAAATGTTAACTATTATACAGAATTTAATAAAGTAACATGATTAATACAAATAAAATCAAAATCTCAAAATTCTCGAATATGTGTATATGTACCTTACAGCGGGCATCCTTACGATTTTGTTTTGCTACTTGCAAGACATTTTCTACATTTTTAATTTTTTAGTACTCGATCTTGGATGCTTTACACCTTTACCTTACTTTTACTTTACCTTACTTTTACACCTGCTTTACACCCAACACGTTCGAATTATGACGGTAAAGTAGCGAGTGGGTTGCTATATCTACTCATTATCGACCTTTCATTAATCACACTTGTGTTTCGATACCCACACAGTATTAACAAATAACAAAAGATTTTTTTTGTAACTATCTCATTATGAGGCCAACAAGAACCACGCAGTGGAAGGAGGGCCTACTCAAATTTGTTTTATCTGGAAATGAACATGAACATAAATATTTACAAAATTCAAAGTGTTTTTACATGAACGCTTATGGAAGTACCAAAAAGAGGAAGCGAAACTAAGTTATCAACAAATCGTCGAAGAAGAATACAAAAATCAATAACATATATTCGTTGATATTTTTGGTGGAGGTACCGGGTTGTAAGACAAAACAACGTTATAAAATGTTCCTACAATGTCTGAGGTCATTTATCGGAAAATATTTGGACTAAACACTGTTCTTGGATACATTTAATAGTAATATTTCAACTATTTTTAAGATGCCACTCTCGCACTAAAAGTTAAACGGTTGTTTGGTTTTTACAATTCAAACAAAATATAAAGAAAAAACAACCATGAAACCATTTACACCAACAAAATATTATTAAAGTAAAAACAAAACATTGCTGAAATAAATTATTGTATGAGCGTAGCGAGCGAAGCGAAGGTTCCATTTCACTACACTGGAGAAAAAAAATCCGGAATGTTTTTTTTCTTCTTCTTTTTGTATTTTTGTCTGTTTGTTAGCACGATTCCGGCAAAACCGATACTCCGATTGCGATGAAATTTCATGGAAGCCTTCGAAATCTCTGAACTTAGAACTGCCACGTTTTTGAGCGCAATCGGGAAATTTTTTCTCATAAAAAACGCAATTTTTACGATTTTTTTCGATTTTTAAAAACTTTCTTCGACTTATAACACCTACATGCTTTAACCGATTGTAATGATTTTTCACAGAACCTTAATTTCATGAATTAATATATTCCTGTTAAATTTGAGCGCAATCGAATATTTATTTCTTATGAAAATTGCAATTTTACGATTACTTCTTTGTTAAAAATTACTATTAATTAAAAAAATTAAGTTATTTTTTTTTAAATTAATTTAATTAAAATAAATCTTCGACTAAGTAATGATTTTTTCACAGAACAACAGAAAATCCGCGTAACACATGCAGCTCAATGCACCAATTACGCTCATCCAACAACGCGGCGGGACTTACGCGTTTTCCTAGTGTACATACACGATCGTGTTTAGTCCAAATGTTTTCCTTTAAATGATCTGAGGTGTCAGCACGAAAGCCCTTGCCCCCAAGGTTACCAAATACATTATCTATAGAGGTCCCCTACGTGAAAATAGCGTTTTGGTGAATAGATGCTACAAAAACACTACAGTAAAACTAAGGTTTTTCATTCATATATTATTTCATTTTCCGTAGTATATTAATTGTTAATACACATTTTTATTCGGATGAAAACAATTCAACCTTGATGAAATAATTTCAAATGAAAAATATGAAAAAAACTTCATACACAAGGTTTTAAAATTGGCCAAAAAATATATGCTACAAAACGCTATAAAATTACACTTGAAAATATTATGTATCATCTTGTGGACAAGGCAATGCCAACAAAAAACGCGTGTCAATCGGACGTCGTGTTCGGTTTTATCGTGATAAGTGACACGCGCACATATGAACCGATATGCAGAAAAGTTACGTTTAATTGAAGGTTCAGTCCCACATAATAATAATCTATATTAGTTAAGGTTATCGACCGCGTTTTTAAATTTCCTTAAGTATGCTACCAAGTCAAAATATAGTGAATGGCTTTGAAACATGGCTCAATTAGAAAATAAAAACTATTTTTTCAATTTTTTCTGATCGGGCACACGGCAAATATCGCCTCTGTAAAATAATTTTAAACTTCAAGTCACCCAAACACACCATCAAAAAACGTTGTTGGTTTTTTGTGGAATTAATTTTCAACTGGTTTTCTAGAGGTCGACTGAGAGAAAAAAAATGTTTAAGCAATTGGTTTTCCTGGGAATTTTTTCGTTTGACTGTACAAATCGGTACAAAATACCGCCAAACGAAAGAATTCGCAGGAATGACAACTGTTAAAAAATACTCTAGTCAAACTCTAGAAAAACTTGTTGAAAATTAATATAACAAAAACACAACTTCTTACGTTGAATGGTGTGCTTGGACGAATTAATTTTGAAATAATTTTGAAAGCGATATTTGGCGTTTGCACGATCAGAAAAAAAGTTTTGATTTCTTAAATATAGCCAGGTTTCAAAACCATTCTCTATATTTTGACTATGGTAGCATATTTTGTAAAATAGAAAAACGCGGTCGAATAGCCTTTTCTAGTCGTTCTGCAAAAACTCATCCCCATTGTAAATCTCCACTATTTGTAGCACTGTACGGATGGGGATCCCTCCCTCTCGCTTGCTACCAACTATCCCCGTCTCGCTCGCACTAATGACGGCTATTCTACACACCTGCCGAACGGCGAGGCATACGGGCGGGAATCACCGGTTGCTAATAGCAACCACGATGCTTTTGTTCTTCGACTCAGACACGGGTGCTTTTTCCATTCAAACTCCATACGCCGTTATAAAAACGATAAACCCTAGCCATTATTCTTTTCAATGCTCCATTAAACATTACTAATAGCACGGGGCCTGTTCACGTTATGTACACCGAGAAGATAATTGCAATTGAACCGAGTCTCCGTAGAAAAAGTAATTAGTGAATGCAAACAGTGACGCAAGTGAAATACGGTGGAAAGTTTGAAGGTTGAAATTAAAAAAGTCGACCAGAATTATTTGCAAGTATAAAACCAACTCAATTTTTATTTATTTTCAATTTTTTATCTCGTGTTTTATTTTTCAATTGATATCAAAGTTATTCCAACGAAGTTCACAACTTGAACAGTTAAGCTTTGAAACGGTTACGAATGGTCTTTCGCGTATACTTGTTCGCATTTTAACCCCACCTTTGTGCCTTTTATCATCAATTGAGTTGAGTTGTACTGATTTATAAGGAATCTTGTTTATCTGTACGGTATATTTGTATGTAAGTTAAATGAAACTTAACACTATTTTGGAATAATATACCGAAATTGTGCCCTACACAAAATTACAGAATATTTTGAGATAAATTGTTGATATTAATATAATGTTGTGCTTGTGGGATAGCAATTTTCGTTCGTTTAGAAGCATAACATGCCAACGTTTGATTCTATATAATTTTCTATACTATTCTTGCACGAATTAAAACGTAACCTTTAATGGTTATTTTCACAACAGGTTGTCATCTTTGTCACCTTTGGTCAGTAATGTTTAAAGTCGGAAGTGCAACATATATTCTCTCAAAATTGTACATAAAGCCAAGAAAGACGCTCCTTTAATAATACCTGAATTATTATGCCACTGCAGAATGCAATAAAGAATAAAATGAATCAAAAATAAACTCGAACAAAAATGTCAGAATCCACACCCAAAATCCAACCCAAAAGCAAATACGATAGATTTGTGAAAATATATTTTTCGCAAACCTCGTTTATTATTTTGTATTTGTCTTTTTTATTTCCTAGATACTGATACTAAACTTGAGAAGGCGTACCCAAGCTTCGCATCTCGTGCGAGGGCCATAACTTTCTTAGCTCGTAAGTCAGAACACAAACAACCGTATAGATATATGAACAACATCTCCTCTGGAAATGCGTTATTTACTCAACTAGCGTCATCAGGGAAGGGGAGAGATACAGGAACTTTGTAAATACCACCTGAAACAAAGGATTTCTATCTTCCCGGAGAGAATGGAGACAATAAAACAACAGACCGCGGAGTATAATGAAACAATGTGGGATATTATTAAGGAAGAAGGATGTTGTACGGAAACGACAGACTTCGAGTTATTTTGTCGAGTTTAATAAAGAATATCGGTTTATAAGTTTTCTTTGATCGTCGAAGCGAATCGCATTTTTCAAGCGACTTTATTGATCATTCACTGTATTCACTAACATTTATATTATTTCCAACAATACTTTCTTGTTTCGTTTATTGTACTTTTAATAAACGTGATTATATTATTACTTTGTTTTAGATTGACTTTGATAAGATGTCGTTTCTATAAACAAATAAAATAATAATGATTCGGAGTCGTCCCTCAGAAATGTTTTGCTAAGTGTGCAACAGTTTGGCGAAGTTGTATATAATCTATATATTTACCAATATTAGAAGACATTATAAAAACAATTAATTATACATAAAAAACAGTTATCACAAATTTATAAAAACGTAGCGTAGTATTACACACTTATTCAGTTATTTTAATCAAACGATGAAATTTTCAAAATTACCCATATAATTAAGTGATACTGTTGAAAATGTACATTTTTAAAAATTTTAATTTTATTCAGAGTTATAAAGTTAGGTTCTACTAAATAAAAGTCATGTTTTCTTCTACGTTCGATATTGGTTTTGAGTTCGAAATGGGTTAACCTATTATCTTAAAAATCTTTAGATGGTACGGTAGTTTTACACGGTCTGCTATTTATATTTTATGGTCCGAAACTCAACATTACGGCCCTTGTTGTTGTGCGTTTGCATGAGGTGAGCCTCACAAAACTTAGCACAGACTCAACATGTACCTCAGGAAAGAATCAAGAACGCAAACTATTATCGTCATCAACCCAAACCAGCTGTAGCAAATGGTCTCGGATCTCGTCCGAGAAAAATACGAAAATGGCAACCGCTGATGCAATGGGGACGGACTGTTCCGCACTGCGCTGAGTGCAATCAGACTGCAGCTAGCTGCGGGCTTGCAGTGTCGCTGACAGTATTGGAGCGTGGTGCACAAGGTGGGGCGGTATTACGCCGCCTGTTAACATTCGAAAGACTGGGGCTAGCTGGGCTGACAAGGAGGTACTGTGACTAGCTGACTGAGGATGGCTGACTGAGGCTAATGACTGGGGCTTGCTGGGCTGACGTGGGACTTGGACTAGCTGACTGAGGATGCTGACTGAGGCTAACTGACTGGGGTAGCTTGGACTGACGTGTGACTTGGACTAGCTGACTGAGGATGGCTGACTGAGGCTAACTGACTGGGGCTAGCTTGGACTGACGTGGGACTTGGACTAGCTGACTGAGGATGGCTGACTGAGGACTAACTGACTGGGGTAGCTGGGACTGACGGGGATTGGACTATGCTGACTGAGGATGGATACTGACGGAACTAACTGACTGGTGGGGCTAGCTGGGGATGACTGGGGACTTGGACTAGCTGACTGAGGATGGCTTGACTGAGACTAATTGACTGGGAGGCTAGCTGGAACTGACGTGGGATGGCTGACTAGCTGACTGAGGATGGCTGACTGGGTTTAGTCTTGGGTGACATGGGACTTCTGACTGGGTAGTTGGACTAGCGACTGAGGATGGCTGAGGCTAACTGACTGGGGCTAGCTTGGACTGACGTGGGATTGTGACTAGTCTGACTGAGGATGGCTGACTGAGACTATTGACTGGGGTAGCTGGCTGACGTGGGACTTGGACTAGTTGACTGAGGATGGCGACTGAGGCTAACTGACTGGGCTTGCTGGGGCTGACGTGGGACTGGGACTAGCTGACTGAGGATGGCTGACTGAGGCTAACTGGACTGGGGCTTGCTGGGGCTGACGTAGGATTGGGGCTAGCTGACTGCAGGCTGTCTGGGACTTGCTGACTAGGGCGTGATACTTGTTTGGTATGCAACTCACCTTCCAGCTTGACGGCCGGTGATCTGAAAATAAAGAGGAAAACGTCAGTCACACAATCAGATTAGACACAGACTTTTAGTAAATTATGTGCAAGTAAGCATAGAAAGTTAAGAGGCCACAATCCCAACAGTATTGAGCACAAAACGTCTCTCAGAAAAATGTATGTTTGACAAACGAATAGAGCCAGAATACGATGAAATGTACAGCAAATCTAGGTCTATGCTTATGTTTCAATTTTCAGTACCTTTGAATGGGGTTTCATGTGGATCTTTTAAAAAAATGCATTTTTGAATAAATTTTACGCGTGTTTGATGATTTTTTTCATTTATAAGTTGAATGATAAATTAGCCTCTAAAGGGCATGCAAGCATAGCGCATTATCTTTAATCGTTCGTCAGATATATAGTCGTTCCGATAGACCCCCAAATTCACGAGAATTGTCTCAATCGGAGTGGCAAAGGTTCACATATACCTTTCGATTCCCAACACCCACAGCTATCATTTTAAGCTTGATTAACTCAACATTTCGTTCGCCTTCATAGCGTCGCGACGCTATGAACACGACCGACGCTCAATTTTTTCGTCCGCACAGTGACAACTTAAATATTAAATTTCTTTGTTATAAATGCACTTACAGACATCATCTTTATGTCCATGTTTTCACCATTAATAACGTTTTAATATAGTGTACTTGTTATACGTCAAAAACATAAATACAGTCCGTTTCATGATCAATAGACCTCAAGATGCGTTTTTTTAAGAATACGCACTGCTTTCGTTTGATGGCAAAGGTAGAGTTTTTCAAAAATGATTTTCAAATGCTCAATATAATAGTTAATGATGTAAGCAACAAAATGGCTATCTTGAATTTGGCCATAAATATTACAGATACACTGTAAATAATAAAATACCTAAAGCTGCGCGCGGCACTCGAGTCGGGAAAAACGTACTATATCACTGTAAATTTCCTTCTAATTAAAGTTAATTCATTATTTTTTACTCTTGACCGTAATTAAAGCAAATCCTGATTAGAATAAATGTAATTCAAACAAAAAAGTACAGTCAGTTTCCAAAAGTGGGTCCCCATTACATATTTTAAGAAATTGACGGTTTGCAAAGACAATTGTCCAGTGGATATGATTATAGTTGTATGTTAGATATAATTATCTCCTAGCTGGGATAAAACATAACCTGATACCCATTCTTTGCGGTTATAGCTGTACAAATAGTTGAATTCCTGAAAAAATATATGTCACAGCGTGTGACACTCAATATTTTCTTCACAACTTCCTTCCCACTTCAATAAACAAATTACTTACTTTAAGCATAGCGTTTTAAGCGTTTAAAACATTTATTTTGATGTATCTTTACATAAGTAAAGCATTGTTACTGGGCAAATATAAAGAATATGTAGTTATAGACTGTTCCATAAAGTAGGTCCCTAATGTATAATAGTTAATTAATATTTATATAAGTATTGTATTCATTGTACATTTGTCATTACGACAATTACACCATGTACATGTACATTGTTTAGCTATTAATGTCATTACATCAATAGTAGACATAAAGGTTATATAACTGTCAATAAAAAAATAGAAACCCTCCAAACAGTAAATGCAGATTGCTGCATGCAGCTTCAAGGCTCGAGTGCATAATGATAAATCGTACCGTTACTTACCGGATATTAAAAATATTTTTTAAACTTTTAATATACAAAGCATATTTTGTACCGGTACTCACATATGGTGCAGTGACATGGCCAGTTGGGGGTAAAGAAGAAAAAAACAAATTGAAGGTGCGGCATTGCAATTTTTAAGGACTGTAACGAGAGTTACGAAGATTGATAAGATGAGGAGCACGAAGATTAGGAAAGAACTAAGAGTAGAGAGTTTAAACTTTAAGCTATAGGGATAGAAAGGCTGAGGTGGTTTGGACACATGAAGAGCATGCAAAACAACAGGATTCCGAAGATGCAATATGAACAAGACGCAGGAGAATACCAAAGAAAAGATGAGGCCCAGACTGAGATGGGAAGACATTATAGCAATGGATTTCAAAAGGAGAAATGCAGCTTGGGAAAGGATTTTGACCAGGAAAATGAACGGAAAGAACGAAAAAAATATGGAAAAAAACTGGTGGAGGTCCCTGAGGAAGAAGACAGTGACGAGGAAGAAAGATGATGCAGAGGAAGAATAAATTATGTGGAAGAAGCGCCAGGCATGGCTAGCCCATGGATAAGCCCGGGGAAGAATGTGGTGGGAACGTCCCACCCCCTACCCGACTTAGTTGGAAATTGGGCTCGATATTAATTAATTAATTAATTTAGTGATTATTGTTTCACAATAAGAAATTACGCAAAACGTAATTTTTTAAGATAGTTAATAAATAAAGAAGTACAGTTTGTTCACAGTATTCGTTTGCAGAGAACTCATTTTGCTTCAAACATTGTTTTATATAATGGCTATCTCTAGTCAAATTGAACCGGCGAGGCTTCAGAAATGGTTGATATCTTCCATCATGTAACTCTGGAGGATTTATTCCTGGAAAGGATTCCAAGGCTCTTCTCCATATATCTGACTGATAGTTTGCACGTTTGATGTGTTTATTAAGTGCGTCTTTACAAGGAGGTACAAAGGTAGATTCTATGGTTCTCCTTTACGTGCAGAACAACGAATAGCGCTAATCGTTTACTTTTGTTATGCTTTCTCCTTCATAAAGTTTATAACACAAACTCTTCTACACCATCCATTGTTTCGGGATTCACATCAAAAGTTTGTCCGAGTATTATTTTTTGCTGCAGCTATCTTTCCTTTTCCTTCAAAAGCGCTAACATGTATAACATCAAGATAATGCGTGCATCCCGAGAAGTGTGTTGCATGTTTCTGCCCCATAGCGTACTATGTAAGATTTTCATGTCTTCCAAATTTTCGCCTTTGAAGAGTGCCCGTTTGTAAGATAAGAGATTTCTTGAACAAAAATAGGCTACAAGGTTAGTTTTTAATTGCAGACAAATTACAAACAATGTTTATTTTTATTTGTACATTATATTTTATTTAGGCCTATGTATTTATTAATTATTTTTTATCGTCGTCATAATTACATTCATCAAGAAGAAACGGCGTCGACACTAACAAACATTTTGCTAAAACACTTAAAATCCATGAAGAAATCTCGTGCCTCGAAGAGCCTTGCTGATGTCACAAAACTAACATGGCACATGTTATAGGTTCTGCCACAAGTGCTCCTTGGACATCAGTGAACATCAGTGTAGTTAACCTTTTGGTTGATTGATGCAAATGGAAGAGGATCAATATGGCGACATCCGTGTCGTCACAAATAATAACAAAGTCTTCATATCCCGCTCCTGTCGCGTGATTAGCATGAAGTATAATTCTAGTATAAGCTTCTTCTTGCTACGATAAAGGATCTGGTACGTTGTCAATACAGTCTAGTGTACCGATAACATTCAGTTCCACAATTTTCGAAGAATTGTAGAATAGAAACAATGGATGGTGTAGAAGAGTTTGTGTGTAATATTTATGGAGGAGATAGCATAACAAATAAAACGATTTGCGCTATTCGTTGTTCGTTGTTCTGCACGAAAAGGGGCACTATAGAACATACTTTTCTCCCACCTTGTAAGGACGCCACTTCATATATACATCAACCGTGCAAACACTCAGTCTGATATAGGGAAATGAGCCATGGAATCCTTTTCAAAAATACCTCCTCCAGAGTTGCATGGATGGAAGATATCAACGATTTCAGAAGCTACGCCGGTTCTTGAGATATGGTTGAGCATTGAACCAGCTCCAACTGATGTGCTGTAACTTAGTATGCAATTGTTCACGCCAATGTCTTCCATAGTCATGTTATTGATAGCGTAATTATCTTCGTCGTACCGACATGTGCAAAATACAGACTTGTACAAATTCTGATGTCAGTACAAGAGAGGATGAGAACGAAGAAAACATCGACTCAGACGTGATTGAAAATATATTTTTTTAATTTTATATTATACATTTCACGTATCGAAATATGCATATTCTTTTTCTTACAAAATGTCTATGCTATAGGCTACTGCAGGGATTTTGACTAGAGATAGACATTATATAACAATGTTTGAAGCAAAATGAGTTCTCTGACAACACATATTGTGAACAGACTGGACTTCTTTATTTATTATTTATCTTATAAATAATTACGTTTGCGTCATTTCTTTTTGTAGCAACAATAATTACTAAATATTCATAAAAATGATAAATAACGGTATGATTTGGCATTATGCACTCGAACCTGAAAGCTGCATGCAGCAATCTGCATTTACTGTTTGGAGGGTTTCTATTTTTTATTTTACAGTTATATTGCCTTTATGTCTACTATTATATTGTGTCTTCATTGTTATGGTATATTATTGGCTAAACTATGTACATGGGCATGGTGTAGTTGTTGTATTGACAAATGCACAATTTATACAATTTTATATATAAATATTAATTTATTTACTAATTATACATTTAGGGACCCACTTTTTGGAACAGTCTATACCTACATATTCTTTATATTTCCCTGTAACAATGCTTTTGCTTGGGTAAGATACTCTCAGAATAATATTTTAAACGCTTAAACGCTATGCTTAAAGTAAGTAATTCGGCATTGAAGTGGGAAAGTGTGAAATAAAATATTGAGTGTCACCCGTTTTGACACATATTTTTTTTTTCAGGAATTCAACTAGTTGCATAGCCATAATCGCCAAAAAAGTATATCATGTTATGTTTTATCCCAGATAGGGGATTATTTTATATCTAATATACAACTAAAAGCATATCCACTGGACAAGTCTTTACAAACGTTCATTTTCTTAAAAATATATAGCAGGGACCCATTTTTGGAAACTGACTGTACTTTTTTGTTTGAATTACATTTTTATCCTAATCCTGATTTGCTTTATTTGCGTTCAAGAGTGAAAAATAATGAATTAACTTTAATTAGAAGGAAATTTACAGTGATATAGTACGTTTTTCCAGACTCGGGTGCCGCGCGCAGCTTTAGGTATTTTATTATTTACAGTGTATCTGTAATATTTATGGCCAAATTCAAGATAGCCATTTTGTTGCCAACATCATTAACTATTACATTGAGCATTTGAATAATCATTTTTGAAAAAACTCTACCTTTGCCATCAAACGAAAGCAGTGCGTATTCTTAAAAAAACGCATCTTGAGGTCTATTTGATCATGAAACAGACTATATTTATGTATTTGGACGTATAACAAGTACACTATATTAAAACGTGATTAATGGTGAAAACATTGACATAAAGATGATGTCTTGTAAGTGCTTTATAACAAAGAAATTTAATATTTAAGTTGTCACTGCGCGGACGAAAAAATTGAGCGTCGGTCGTGTTCATAGCGTCGCGACGCTATGAAGGCGAACGAAATGTTGAGTTAATCAAGCTTAAAATGATAGCTGTGGGTGTTGGGAATCGAATGGTATGCGTGAACCTTTGCACCCCGTTTGAGCGAATAATTTTACCTATCGGAACGACTAATATCCTTTTTACGAGAGTAGATTTTTAGATCAATAATATGAGCAACATAGGGCGGACATGCTGCTGGAATTATATGGCTGAATAGAAGATTTTGTCTTTTAACTGTGAAGGGATAATAAGTATAATGATTAAGAAACAATTCTTGTTCCAATGCCTGTTCTAAAAACAAATCATCTCCAATTGCTTATCTAATTCCATAAATAAAATATAGCAAAATAGACAGCTAATAATACATAAAAGCAAAACAACTGGATATCATGAAATTGCAGGCGAATTCATAGAGTAAATAAATGTGTTTTGCCACACCTTATTTACATGTTCGAGGGAGTACATAAAATAATATTGGCGACATTAAATAATTTTAATTAAAACACAGTAATATGATTGAACGCTATGGACGCATTAACGAAAAATAAGTAAACATGACGCCAGCAGGCTGTACAGTGTATACATTGAACGTGATTTCTTTCAACCTTTGTTTGGGTTTACGAAATCCAATAACAGTTAAACATTAAGTTAACCAACACGTTGCAAACGTGTGCCAGCGTCTTTACATGGGATGTTCAACAATAGTGAACAAAATTTTGGGTGTTGAATAAAACAAAAGTACCCAGTGAATCGCATCGAAATGCATGTTATCGGAAAATCTGCAATCAAACGGACTATATCGGTTGATTTTTTTGACGAAATCTATACCAGTTTTTTCATATATCCACTCGGCTCCGGGGTTTCGCTACCACATCAATATTAAAAGCTCCGTGCATAAACTGAGACGCGAGGGGACTCATTATTAAGCTCGTATTTGCATTTGCACAGCTACTTCATTTGCCAGCACACTCCCCGGCAAAACCAGAAGGCCAAGTCGCGAACATTAGGGATAAACAGCTTTTTCATAATACTACATTATGCATATTGTGTCCCTACGAACAGACGTTTGAGCAAACTTGAAACTAGCTCCATATTTCTGAGTGTTTAACTTATGTCTATATACAAATATTTAAATGAAGTTAGTGGAACTTGAACACGGTCGTACTTTGCAGGGAAGTAAATATGCAAATAATCAGTTTCAAAAATTCTAAACTGGGCCTCGTTTAGAAATTATTATTTGATGAGTTAAAGAAGGTAAAAACATGAAGTATTCGAGTAGAAAGTACAGGATTTTTAACTAAAAGGGTAGACTCACATTTCAACGATTTCGAAATAAACGGGTTTAGTTATATCTTGAGAACACTTGTTAATTTCGAAAAGTGAACATAATCACAAACATTTGGTTCGAACTAAACAGCGAAAATAAAAAAAGTTTCTAACATTTTAATCCTAACGGTTATCAATACAATAAGATGGTGTGTACCAACAGAATAATTTATTTATTAATTGAGTTTTATAGTTTCAACCATAATGAAATGAATATTTGAAATGTTAATAATCTGGTTTAAAGTTCTCATGAAATGAAATATTGGCTAAAAAATCACTTTTTTTTACTATTTTATGTTCGTAAGATATTACTGAAAAAATGCTAATTTTGAGCAGTTTTGATCGTTTACCTTCACCTTTCCCCTTAAGCAACACGCAAACGTAGATGAAGCAATAAGGTTGGCGGTAAATATCGTGCTGAACTGGCTTAATCAAATGGCAAAGGTGCTTGAAAATGGGCCATACAATTTTGAGATTCTTACTAAAAAGTACTAAAAGGTTTGGTGAAACGATGACAATGCATGGCAAAAACCATGATTAAATATGTGAAAATGTGAACAAAACCATGTTGAGGATGGATAAAAACGTTCTCAAAGTTTGTCAAACCTCTAACTTGAGCATATACAACAACAGAGAAGACACATGGTGCTCTGAACCCTTACATAACCTAACTCCACCTCAGATTAACGTCTAAAGACATTCAAGCGCTGAGTTTTACCTATTTCACTTCGGTTTTCAACTTTCAGGATTTCATTACGTACTACAGAAAGTAAGGGTATTATACTTCCGACTTTCAATTAGAGGATTTACATTCACGTAAAACCTACTACGGTAAAACTGATTTACTTGTGTAATCACAGACTTGTATTGTTTTAGACGATCCACTTCCAACCGCGAACTTTATATTTATGTTAAAAATCAAACAGAAAAGTCGTAGTTGGAAAGGAGAATAGATCTCGTTGCCCGAGGCTTAGTTCTTAAATATCCAACTAAGCTCGTGATTGAAAGAGAAATTTGAAATTACTACCAGAGTGAAAGACGAAATGATTTAGTGGACGGGAAACTAGAGTTGTCCTAGAAGTCCTGATGTGAATACACACAGATTTCATAAAAAAAATATAGAGAAAGTTCCACAAATATACTCTCAATATATGGAGTCACATCGACTGTTCAGTGGAAAAACACATTCGCATTTTGTACAACCCTTTGAAAGGGTTCCAACAGAACAATGCTTCAGAGTGCTTGGTATCAAAGTGAAACCCCATTTTGCAAAAGTCGAATACCGTCTCTAAACTAAAAAGTGAAGTTGATAAGCCTTGTCTCTATTTTAATAAATTCATTGTCTTATTTACATTTTTCTAGGCGTTTTCGTTTTTTGGAGCAGTGTTTTTCGTTTTTAAGGAATATCCGATTAAAACATATCAAAAGTTTTTGTTATTTGTTTTGCAATTCGCTTAGAATTTAGCTACAATTTCGATTTAAAAACATTTAGGCCTTGTTTTGACTTTGATGAATTGATAAACTATAAAATAATCAGTAATGAAAAAAATGACACGATTTAACTATCCTATACAAAGAAGTCCCCC
>JAMZAV010012439.1:0-18564 GCA_024449915.1 Sweltsa coloradensis | reverse complement strand
ATTTTAATTGCATCTATAGAAGACTTCATACTTATGACTATATATGTCTAAAGTTTAATTTCATCTGGCAAATATTGGCATCAGGAAGTGATTCTGAAAAATCACTGGTATTGCAGACTGAAACTAAAAAGAATTGCTAAAAGTAACAGTAAATGTTGTAGTTTGGTAGTGGTTACCTGCGAGTCAATGCCTCGTGTGAAGAGCCTTGTTCCCGCTCTGTGACAACACCGTCGCGATACGATAGTCCAAATGAAGGATTTGCCATTCAGTACACACGGGTTTATTGATATAACTGAAGAGATTGTCAAGGAATGTACAGTACTATGTTTAGTCTATATATATATAACCTTGGTTTTATTGTAGGCAACTATGACACTATTATGTTAGTACTTTGACAGAAATAAAAAAAGTGCCTACAGATACACACATATATATATATATATACGTATAGTAATATAGTATTCGTTTTTAATATTTTAAGTTGTATTGGCCCTGAAGATGATGAGTGAAACCTCATCGAAACGTCGGCCCAACACAAATATACGTGGCATTATAACCGAAAAACCTTGTACATTAATCCATATCGGCCACAAAAATCTCCAAAACACATAAATGTTTAACCAACTATGCTCTTACTAACTGAGCTGTACAGCCACCAATTTAATTCTGTTTAATTCTTGGTCTCTTTATACATTGTTAATAACGTATGTAGGTCAGACTAGACTGCCTTTATATAGGAAAAGGGATGGAAAAACAACTAGTTTTCCAAACATTCTACGTACGGTATGGAACTAGTACGGTATATATTTATTGCGGATTGATGCCAATTGTAAGCAACTGGTTTAGAAACATTACAGCAATATCTAAATGGATGACTTGCATACCAATAAAAACACCTTTTTATGAAATTCCTATTTAATTATTTTTATTTTTACATGTACTACGAAAACGTGAGACAAATTTGATAAACTCTAACCGACCACCAAAAGTTTAAAGATTTAACCGTCCCATCCCTACTAGGAAAACGCCAGTCACAGTTAGACGAGGGAGCAGCGTGTAGAGTACCGGTACCCAGTAACAATTTGAATTTGACTTGTTTGATGTTATTTAAAATTTAAAATGATAGTGTTTTGAGTTTTCTCCCGGTGGAATTTTGAGGAATCCTGATCGTGGAGATTCGGTACACCCTTCTCCAATCTAATTAAATTACTAATTAGTCTGACATACAAAACAACATTTGATAAAAATGAGTTCAGTTTAAAAATTCAGTTAAAAAAAACTGAATTACAAAGGACAACTAAATAAAAATTTAAATACATAAGTGCAGACATAACAATGAACTAGCCTAGAGGCCCTAGTTATGTAAAGATTGAAATAGTAACATTACAACAACAATGTATTAGGGTAAATAACATAATAATTTTGGTAACGAATTCAAACAGGATATTAATGAAATTATTAGGTAATATTTATTAATGAACCAAATATAAAAAAGGTAAAAAAATGAAAATAAAAGGAACAAAATAAAAGGAAGAAAAATGAAAGAACAAAAAGAAAGGAAAGAAAAAAATCAAAAAAGAAAATGAAAACAAAACTGATTCATTAGACGATCCCACACATATGAATAGTAGGCCTACATGAGGTTTGCCAAAAATCAGGAACAGCAACTTATCTGGGGAAAATCAAACCAAACGCGAATCTTCATGCTTCTGTTCAAATCTTGATATTGTTACGCAGATGTAGGCTGCCATCAATAATGGCCACACCTCTTGTGACCAGTCAAATTTTAAGGAGTAGGCCCTACAATGTACGTTGTAAATACTAGTGACAAATGCGAGCGCATAATGGTTGTACGCCACTTTTTAGACTTTTTTGTGTGTGGATATTTAAAATATAGCCAATGTGTGCCTGTGGCATATATTTGTATAAATACAGTAGATAGCAGGTAGAACATAAAAAACATTGTAATTTTTATTGATTGGTCAATTGATTCAGTGCAATTGATTCTTGATATTAGGGATGCACATCCATACTTTTTCAATATCGATTATCAAAATGGTAAGATTCATTATCAAATCGATATCAACAAAGCCTGTTCCAACCTATGAATGGAACCTGAAGTGTGGCAAGTGCAAGTCAAAACAATACAATCGCGTTCTGTTTGCTTTGCTTCCGTTATAAACATAAATCTCGAGTGTGACACCATCAGCCCAGCCCCAGCCAGTGCATTGTACAACGTGAGATAATCTCCATCTTTTGAGTTTGGTTCGTGTCACTATTGACCAATTATCATAATTATATCCATTATTGATTATCGATCGATAATATCGATTATCGTGTGCATCCCTACTCTATATGTACTACAGCTCAGATATAGGCTTACTACTTAACAGTTGGAATTTAAAGCTAAATGGTAGCCTAGCTAAAAGTGCAGTCTAACAAGATCATATTAAATTCAAAATTGCCTAAATAGAAAATGAATAAAAAATAATCAATACCAAAAAGGATACAGCCATGTACAATTGGTAGACAAAATCGATGAAGGTCTGGATAATTGCCTAGTTCACGTAACAAATGTCCATTCCAAACAAAGCGACTGTCCGCTCGTTCGAACATTGGCATCTAAAAAAACAAAACATGTGTGTTAATATTTTAAAAGTAATAGATGATACGATAATAAGCACCTGCAGTATTTATTTCACAATGAAATCTACTATTGAATGAAAAAGTAAATTGCATTAATATTTAATTACCTGTAGTAATATAGTATAATAATAAAAAACATAATGAATTGAACAAACCTGTAGAAATTCTGGTGTAGTATTATGCAACCTCTGTAGCGTATGTGTAATGTCATAAGTGTATGAGAAGTACAAGTACGGTGTGTTCAACACTTGTTCCAACATTGCCACGTAAAGCTTGTTTTCAGAGAGCTGTAAAGAAAGACTCAGTTATTACATGAAAGCACTTATTAAAGGTGCTGCTATTAGGCTTAAATCAAAAGTTTATGTTTGACCACTTATTAGCAAAATAGCTAGGTACTAGTAGAGATGTGCAAGGACTAAAGAATTTAAATTTGAACAAACATATCAAGTGTTCAAACTCGATTCTAACCAAACTAGGTACTCGAATTCTGAACTATTCGAATCCTTTTTAACAAGTAGTTAAACCAATGCTTCAATTTCAAAGCTTCAATTTTAGTTTAAACTGCTTGTTTTTTGTTTCACATATACCTAGCTAGACACAAGTATTGCATTGCACATCTAAAATAACCATTGAAACTTCATGTCTTTAAAAACTGTGCACAAATATGGGCTTACACTTAAATGCACAACAATAAGTGTCCCAATAATACGTCCCTTCTTTCTAACAAATCATCATATTTTGACTGAATCACTTGCCCAAATTACAAAAACAAAAAGAAGTGTAGTGTGCAGGGTAGGCCTACATCAATAGGCAATAGCCAATATCTTTTCTGACCAAAATCCTGCAAGCTCAAGGTCATGGACATAAAGATTGTTGCAATCAGGGGTTGAAATTAACGCTCGCCCGAGGCTAGTGAAACTTTGCTCCGTCTAGTAAAAATCTCATTTCACTAGCCAAAATGGCGAGTACTTTTTCCAGAGTTCCCAATTGCCGCTCAAAAAGATCTTAATATTATTTTTTTGTTTTATGATAGGCCCTAACATTAGCTCTAATAAAGGAAATGTCAACAATGAACTATTGTTTTAACACGAGCTGGTGAATGGCCGAGAGGTGAATTTAGCTCCGTGATCTAGAAGACCTGGGTCAATTTCATTCATAAACAACGCTGTCTACAGGGTTATGACGTCACTCGTCTTTTCACAATAAAACCACGGTAAGAGTACCTAAATGTAAAACTTTGTACCTCTGAGGAATAGACAGTTTTTACTTCAAAGTGTAATAAACTATGACAATGGTGTTTTTAAGTGAATATCTACTGATTCTGTACGCTAATACCTACGACTGAGGAGCCTTCTCTATTGTGAATGGGCCATAATGCAGAATCTTACGAGGACGATATTACCCACCTGTTTCTCTGTGAGGTGCAGGAACGTTCTGCAGTACGGCAGGATCTCCGTTCCGGTAACTTGCCATATCGTCTGCCCATTGATTGTGCCTACTTTGACTTTCTTTGTTACGACCACTAAATACTGACCGGCGAGCAGTCGTATAGTTCCCACAATACCACATATTGATCTGCTAACTGCCTCGTGAGGAATCTGGCCGTTATTCACTAGAAAATAATGGTTAGTTAATACAATAGCCATTAATAGCAGCAAAGCCAAATGGAGAAAACTTCTAATAGGTAGGCCTATAGAACCGGGGTGCCCAACGTACGGCCCGCGGGCCGCATGCGGCCCGCCAAGCCATTTGGTCTGGCCCTCACCCTTATACATGAACCCACAAAAAAATCTAATATTTTTTTTTATCTGATTTAAAGTGCAGCAAAAACGTTCTTGCCACTCCTTGTGATCTCACAATGATAATATGAGATACTAAGGGTAGTCTAGTTTTGTTTTTAGCCCAAGCTTTTAGCTTAGTTCCAAGTGTAACATTTATTTTTTGTTTAAAAAAAGTTGTGATCAAAAGATTTTTAAAATAAAATTGTAAAATAGATAGCGAGTGCCGCGTAATTGACGAAAAGTGGACCGATCTTTATTTTTGTGTGCCACATAACGATAAAATTGTGTGCTTAGTAGGCAGAGAAAAATGTCATGCAGTGTTCAAAGAGTACAATTTAAAATGGCATTACGACTCGAAACACAAAAGTGAGAGTGAGAAATACAAAGGGTCAAACTGAAGCAAAACCTTGTATCTCCGCAATGTATGTTCAAAATGAAGATAACTGAGAACCAAGCATCTGTCCGTGCTAGTTGCCCCCTTATTAGCGTCAGGACCATTCTCTGATGGAAAATTTTAATAAAGAAAAGTATGCAAGCTGTTATTCAAATATCATTGATGCTATTAGCTTGTCATGAAATACAATGCCAAGAATAGGGGAGGATAGCATTATTATTCGATAATCTATAGCCCATTTTTTATGATGTGGCCCGCCAACATTTAAAATTTATGACATGTGGCCCAACTCTAAATAAAGTTGGGCACCCCTGCTATAGAATAAAGACGTACCAATACCACCATGGCCACCAAACCATTATACCGTACTAACACCATTATAAAATATGTGTGCGCCTTCGGTTTGAACTCATTCTCTGTTTTAGGAGTGTGTTCCATACACTTAACATAGTTGGCTGATTTACAACTAAACTGTCAAAAGTGATTAGTAGTTGGAATAGCCCAAAGACTTGTTTATTACAGAGATGGAATGTGGAAAGATAAAACACAGCTTGGGAAAGAGTTCAACAGAAAATATGGTGGAAGAAAGGAAAATATGGCGAGAAGCGGTGATAAGACATGAGGAAGAAGAAAGTGAAGAAGAGAAGAAAGAAGATCGAGAAAATATGGGTGAAGCGTCAGGTGGGGCTAGCCGTTTGGTGGGATCCTCCAATCCCAATCCCACCCCCTACCGGTACCGACTTCATTGTTGGATATCATGGTCGGATATTATTATCATTATTAATTGACTAATAGTTAGTAGGTAGGCCTAACATCCGGAAAACACTTATGCACGTCCCCATGCTTTTTTTTTCTTTTTCTTGCTTTTTTCCATTTTTTCTTTTCTTTTCATTCCCCACCCTTTTTTATATTTGATTCATTCATTAAATGCATTTAATATCATTTTTATTTGTTACCAAAATTGTTGTGATTAATGCATTGTTGTTGTAATGCTACTATTTCAAATATTTACTTAATTAAATGTAGTTTATTGTTGTTTCTGCATTTATGTAATTAGATTTATTTTGTTGTCCTCCTTTGTAAATCAGTTTTTATAACTGAATAGGATAGACGTTAAATAAATAAATAAAATAAAAAATAAAATGAAACTTTGAGGAATCTTGAATAAAATACGTGCCAAATAGTGTAGGGCCCGAGGCATATGTTTAGATGGCATCATGGCATATTTTACCCACCAAGAGCAGTGATAGCAGAACTGAAACTCTTTCAGGTCTAATAGACTTAGGGGTAACAAAGTTGAATTTCTATACAAATTTGGTCGGTTGGGGATTGTGATTGGTGTATGGAATTCAGTCTTGGGGACGCTACTTTTAAAAAGTAGCATGCTATCGCTAACGCTACTTTTTCACTACTTATTTTCAGATGTAGCAACGCTACATTTGCGCTACACAAGAAATATCATCAAAAGCACATAGTTTCGGTTTCCATTGCAATAGGAGGCGTCCTTTCAACGTTTAGGCTAGCTACGCTAGGCCCTAGTCTTTTAAGAATTCTAGGCCTAACGATCAACATTAATATTGCATTTCTTGTCAACAACAAGTTTTTCTCGGAATCACGGCAGAAGAATGCGACAAACAACTCTAGCGAGGTTCAGAATATGCCTACTGGTGCTAGACAATAGCAAAATAGCCCAGAATGTCCCAAGAGAGGGGGGAGATATAAGACATTAATCACTTCATTTTAATGTGCAATTCAGACGATTGGCATAATTATTGAGCAAATTACGCTCTAAATCAATAATCCAACTTCTCATTATCGTGGATAGGGCCTACATCTTTGTTTACGACCCCGAAATAGCACTCAAGATAGGTACACCACGCAATTTAATAATCACTGCAATATTTTTGGTAAAGTCATAGAGTACTCTCAGTACCCTCAAGGTTCTATTTTAGGCCCTATTGCATTCCTTCTTTACATAAATGACCTTGAAGCAAATATAAATTCTGACGAAGTAATACTTTATGCAGATGATATAACATCCCTAATTATTGACACATCCCTGTTAGTAGTTGAAGAAAAGGCAAACGCAGCAGCATTCAAAATTGACGATTGGTTATCAGCAAACAAACTAGGCTTGAACGGGAAAAAGACCAACTTTATACACTTTAAACTTTAAAAAAAGGCCGTTAAGGATAAACTAGTCATTACATTGAATGAAACTAATATAAATGAGGTAGACTGCGCAAAGATGCTAGGAGCAAAAATTGATAATTCCCTTAGCTGGAAAGACCATGTGAAGTCGCTATGTGCTCAATTGGCATCTGCATGCTATGCCCTGAAGGTCATTAATAACTCTATTGGCAGAAATACTGCAAAAATTGCGTACCACGCTTATTTTGAAGCTCGCCTTAGATACGCTATCCCTTGTGGGGAAATTCAACAAATTCACAAGATGCTTTTATATTGCAAAAGAGAGCAATCAGGACCATTGCAGGCCTAAAAAATATGGAATCATGTAGGGAAGCTTTTAAAAATCTTCAAATTATGACTATGCCAAGCTTATACATTTTAGAAATTTTAAAACAAACAATTAAAAGCAGACAGGATTTCACAACGAACACACAAGTTCACGCACACAATACACGACAGAAAGAGCATCTTCATCCGAGCCAATACAACACAAAAAAGGGACAGACATCAATAATAAATATGGGCATAACTTTATTTAATAGACTACCTCCTAACATTAAAAACTTAACAAGCACCGACAAACAGATCTTAGCAATAAAAAAATACCTGATAGAAAACTGTTTCTACACACTAAATGAATACATCACCAATGAAAAAGATGACATGTTTACCTGGTAGATACCAAATATATCACTTTTTATCATTGTTTTATCACTGTTTTATTATTGTTTTATTAATCAAACATCCTTGTTGTGGAAAAGCATTTTATAATGTATGTTTATATAATTATGGTACTTAGTCCGGAGTAGTAAATGCTCATTTATGTAACAGGCTATTTTTAGTTAGTTTATAGTAAACCAAATTGTATTGTATTGTTGTTTTATTTTATTATATATATATATATATATATATATTAATAATGTATTGACAAACCCAATGTTACAATGTAACCTACATGGATGCTAATAAAACTGAACTGAACTGAACTGAACGAACACCAGATGTGACAAATCGCTCGCATCTTTTGGACGAGAGAGAGAGAGAGAGATAGATAGATAGATAGATAAGGGTCTTTATTGTAAGGCGGGATTAAGGCTAGTGAAGCCTTATCTTCCATCCAACCTAATACTACTAATAATAATAATACATTTGATAATGAAGAGAACATTACATGATTATATAAAATATTGAAATAATAAATGAAATACATTATGGTAGCATTATTGCAAAGTTAAAATTTTCTAGGTGTATATTAATGTTATGCAAATTATGAATTTGAATCGATTTATGCAAATCTGCAATAGTTTAAGAAACATTCATTCATCCATTCACACAAAAGTACAAAATTAATATAGCTTTAGACATTGTGTGCAGAAATACAGGTGAGCAGGAGCAGGTTGTGGTATGCATTACTCAATCATTAATTAACAAAGGCTGTAGCGACTGATGTTTATAGCTGTTAATTAATTATAATTACTCAAGTAATGTTGATGTACTTTATGCTTGAAAGTGTCGTAACTAATTCCGTAAACATCCCTGATGCTCGTTGGAGAGTATTCCAGACTCGAATAGCGTTTATTGTAAAAGAGTGGTCAAGAAGATTGGTTCTATGGTTGGAAATGTTAACTGAGTACCTGATCTAGATCTAGTGTTGAAGGTATGGTTTGAGAATAGGTATTGAAAATTAGATGCTAGGTACGAAGGTGTTGATGTTGAGAGCAGACGATGAACAAGGCAAATCGAGTGTAGATTTCTACGGTCATTTAGACGAATCCACACAAGATTTTTGAATCCAGGGGTAATATGATCATATTTTTTTATACCAAAGATGAAACGAACACAGGCATTTTGAGCTCTCTGAAGACGAATAGAGAGGTCTTCAGTAAGGTCATTGTACACAACGTCGCAATAATCAAAATGATGCATGACGAGGCTTTGTACGAGCATTGTTTTTGATTTTGTTGGGATGACGTCTTTTAAACGGTTTTAAAGAGTGTAAAGATGCGTAGGTTTTCTGACACACGTGTTTGATATGTTCGGTCCAGGTCATGTCATCTGTCATAAAGAGTCCCAAGTTTCTAAAATGACGCTGAAAAAGTATAGTCGTGCCGTTTAAGGTAACGGGGTTGATTTTGTGCGGTCTATTTTTGCTAGCAGTTTTGTGATAACCTAGAATCATAGATTGAGATTTATGGGATTTATAGTCAAGCAATTTTTGGTCGCCCAAGCATGTAAAGATTGCAAATCCTCGTTCATCATTTGAATGGCTTGGTTAATTGCGAGAGGGGAGGAATGAAGATAAATTTGAAGGTCGTCGGCATAAAGATGGTGATAACAATATTTGAGCGATTTCGATATGTCATTAATAAAGAGTGAGAATAAATAATGGCCCTAGTACACTGCCTTGAGGCACCCCATTCTTAAGTGGCATCCATTCAGATTTATTTATACCCGATACTATACATTGCTGTCTTCCACTGAGGTAAGAATGCATCCACTGAAGGGTTGGGCGGGAAAAGTTTATAGATTCAAGTTTAGTCATTAGTATATCAAAGTCAACTGAGTCAAATGCTTTGCTAAAGTCAAGTAAAGTCAGAAGTGTAAGTTGTTGACTGTCCATTTTTGTTCGTATATCGTCAGTTACTTTGATAAGCGCTGTGCACGTACTATGATTGGAACGGAATCCTGATTGGTACTGGTCTAGTATATTGTTCTCTGTTAGAAAATCAGTTATTTGAGTGTGAACAATATACTCGAGCGCCTTAGAGAGAGATGGTAGGATACTGATTGGACGGTAGTCACGAACAGTGCTGGGATTTGGTTTCTTGGTAGAGGACGAACAAGTGCCTGTTTCCAGATGTCAGGGTAAGAGTGATGTGTTAGTGAGAAGTTAAAGAGGTAAGTAATAGGTTCGATTAAAATTGGAGACAGATTGATCATGTTTTGAATCAGTTTTATGGGGATTAGATCTACGCCTTCAGCATTCGATTTTATTCGTTTAATTGCGTTAATTGCCATTTTTGGTGTCACGTGTTTGAAATTAAATTGATCATACGTTGGTGTAGTAGATTGTTCTTTTATGCTCTTAACATGCTTATCTTTTAGAACGGGGTTTATGTTTGTGGGCGGAGTAGTAAAATAATTGTTAAGGTTGTCGAGGGGAATTTCGATAAGAGCCTCGTCCTCCTTTTGTTTGCCTATGCCCATATGGGACAGGTGTTGCCATGTTTTTTTCATAGGCATATTTGGGTCAGTAAGGTATAGGTGTGACGCCGTTTTGGCTGTCCTTATCATTTGATTAGTTTTGTTTCTTAAGTGTCGGTATTCTTTTTCATGCTCAGGGTCGTGGCTTGATTTGAATTTGTTGAATGCCGCGTCCCTCCTGGCCATTTGGTTTCTTATCTCAGCATTGAGCCATGGCGAAGGTGGTTTAGTGACTCTGACGACTTTTAATGGTGCGTGTTTATCATACAGGTTAATAATCATAGAATTAAATGCTGAAAGCTTTTCGTCAATTGTGGGCAGGTTGATTAATGAGAGAGAGAGAGAGAGAGAGGCTCGCTCTCTCGGGTGAGTGAAGGAGACAAGATTACGGGCCGGCCTACACGGCGGGCACATGACGTGAAAGTTGAAACTCGGGAACATTCGCGACGCCGCGCCAGGTTACAAGTTAGTTTGCGGTGCCGACTTTTGACTTTATGTGGTACTGGGACTGCTGAAACAGGAACTTAAAAAGTAGTGCAAAATCACGCTAACGCCATACAAAAATTGTAGCATGCTACCGCTAGAATATGCCCCCTTAATAAAGTAGTGCGCTACTGGTTCCGCTACAGGTAAAAGTAGCACGCTACATGTAGTGCTCTTATCCCCACGACTGGGAATTTTGAATGCTCATCTCATCCCTACCAACTAGATACCATCACAGGTAGTTATTTTACCTTGAAGAGAGATCTCTTGACTCACTCTGTCAATTAGTAGCAATTCTTTGCCACTAATTGCTTCTATGTAGAACTTCTCCAAAGTTACATACCTGCAAAAATATGAAAGAGATGAGCTACGTAGAGGGCACCACACATCCCTGGTGAAAATTTTCAGATCTTGCCAAGAATTTGTACGTATTAAGTAAGATCTTGCCAAGAAATAAGATCTTGTTTATTTCTTGCCAAGATGTGATATTGCCAAGAATATTCTTGGCAAGAATCTTGGCAAGATTCTTAACAAGAATATTCTTATTATTTACTACAATTCAGAAATTAAAAAAGTCCGCCCCAACCGGGAATCGAACCATGGATCTCCTGCATTCCAGACAGGCCATTCTTATACAATATACAAGTACAAGATCTTGCCAAGATTATACAAGATCTTGACAAGTTCTTGCAAGATCATGGCAAGAAAAATACAAGATCTTACAATACAATCTAACCAAGATCTTGCCAAGATTTTTTACCAGGGATGGAAGTCTATGAGAGGGGCGTGTTTTAAGAGTCACTTAAAGGATGTAGGGCCTAGGCTAGGCCGGAACTCTTTCAGTTGGGATCAGTCAACTGCAACGTCCGCAACGTATGTCATTTTCGGGAGTTGTGAAGAAAGGAAAGCAAAATGAAAGCGTGATGATTCAAGCGAAGGGGGAAGACGTTGATGAGATTGAGGACTTTGAGGCCATCAAAAAAAACATTTATAATAAAATTGATCCAATTAAAATGGGGATTGGCATTAGAAAGGTGCAGCCTTGTGGTAAGGGCAAGGTAATGATTAGCTGTGACAGTAACAAGTCGGTACAGCTCTTAAGGGCAGAAGCAAAGAAAGTGCTGGATAAATATCAAGTACAGGATCAATCTCCTGCCTGGAGACCCAGGGTGATGGTTTTGGGTCTAAACAAAGACATTGATAAATATGAGGATGATAAATTAATTGAAGATATTATTCGACACAACAGTCTGGACGAGAACAATGAGAAAATGTATGTGAAAAAGGTATAGTTTCCTTCCCAGACACAAGATTTTCTAACCAGGTCAAATTAGTCCTTGAAGTAGACGCAGAAACTAGAAAACGATTAATGAAAAGTGGAGTGTTAAACCTCAATTGGATGACGGGCAGGGTTATGGATTATGTTTTTGTAAGACGTTGTTATAAATGTGGGGGTTATGGGCACAATCAGCGGGATTGTAAAAATGAAATGCATTGCCCGGATTGTGCGGGGAGCCATAATCTAAAGGATTGCAGGGTGCAAGATAAAGATGTAAAGTGCATTAACTGTATTTCAGTTAACAAGAAGTTGGGTCTTGACCTGAACATCTACTTTAGTTCAAGGAACTTTAACTGTAAATGTTACCAAAGACAGATAGCAAGTTTGGAAAGAAGGATAGACTACGAGGGCCTGGATTAGCAATCATGGAGCGGTGAGGGTGTAAACATAATTTATTTAAATGCGCAAAGTTTAGTAAGTAATTATGATGAGGTATGTCAACTTGTATATGTAAATAAACCAAACATAATGGGAGTGGTTGAAACGCATGTGACTGATGACATTAATGATAGGGAAATAGCCATAAAGGGATATAGCATGATAAGATGCAATTCAGGTAGTAGGTATACTGGAGGTGTTGTGATTTATATACAGAAAAAAATCAAACATTAAGTTCTTTATAACTTTAGTAAAGAAATGAATTTTTGGGTGATTGGAGTAAAATTGCTCAGTGGTAAAAAAAGTTGTATGATTGGAGTAATATACCATTCTCCCAATGGAAACCATGGAGAGTTCTTAGACCAAATTGATGACATATTTCAAGACATTGACACTATTTACAAGAGTATACCCACTTTAATAGTGGGTGATTTTAACATCAATTGGTTAAACTCTGATACGAAAGCAAAGCGACTAATTAGTATGGTTGAATTTAATGGTCTAGTTCAATTAGTAAAAGAGCCTACAAGAACTACTGTACGTAGTGCAACACTATTGACTTAATAATAACAAATAAGCCTGACCTTGTAATGTTTACAAATAAGGGTATGCCTAGGATTGATGATCACAATGTCGATCTGTTGGGATTTAGGGAACCTGAACTTGAGGTCAATGTAGTAACATGTAGGCCTAATACTGGTCCAAAAATTAAGAAATTAGATTGGAAACGGTATACTGCGGAGAATTTTAGATATGAATTAGCCATGCTTGATTATAAATCGGAGAGTACGGATATTAACCAGCTATCGCAGGCATTTGTTGAAAATTTAATAAAGGCTAGGGATATATGTGTAGGCTTAGGCTACCTGTCAAACTGGTCTCAATAAATACTAACTTGAAGGTGGAAGTTGAATGGATTAATGAACACATAAAAACAGCTATGAGAGAAAGAGATGAAATGTATGAAGCGGCTAGAATTACTAAGGATGTTGTACTTTGGGATTTATACAAGGTAAAAAGGAATGAAGTTTGTGGTATGTTGGGGAGGGCCAAAAAAGAGCACTATTATTGTAAGATAGATGAAAATAAAGGTGATAGTAAAAAAACGTGGAAAGTTCTAAAAGGTATTATTAATGACAATGATAGGCAAGTCGTACCAGAGGTACTCACTCTTGATGATGAAGAAGTAAAAACTGACAGTCAAGTAATTGCCAATAAATTAAATAGTTACTTTATTAAAAGCATAGATAGCCTAAGATAGTTGATAGTATAGGGAAAGTCAATGACAACATGGATGAAATTCATCACACTATTAAGAACACAATTGAACTTGAGCAGTTTAGGAGAAGCAATGGGCAATGTAAAATGGATAGTTTTCATATAGTGTCAATTAAAGAGTAAGACTGTATAGTACGGAATTTGAAGAACAATGGTGGTGGAACGAGTGATCGGATATCAGTAAAACTACTTAAAGATGCTTACCCCTCTATTAGATATAAACTGTTGGACATAGTGAATACGTCTTTGCAAAATGGGTTATTTCCTGAAAGTTGGAAAGAAGCTATGATAGTGCCTATCCCTAAAGTAAAAAATACCATGAAAATGGAGGAACATAGACCTGTAAACATGCTTCCGGTTTTTGAAAAAATTCTGGAGTTAGCTGCTCATGCACAACTTGAAAAATATTTTAACGATAATAGTCTCCTAGTAAAAAACCAATCTGGATTCAGGAGAGGCCATTCGTGTGAATCGGCAGTGCAGTGGCTACTCACAGAATGGACAACGCAAATGAATAATGGTAAATCAATATTGATAGTTTTTTTGGATTTTAAAAGGGCCTTTGAGACAGTAAACAGAAAAAGGTTATTGGATAAACTCAAATACATGTATGGAGTTGAGGGTAAGGTAATTCAATGGTTAGAGGATTACTTAACAAATAGAAGTCAAAGAACTGTATAATGGTTTTATTTCTGATAAGTTGGATATAGATATTGGAGTACCCCAGGGATCTGTGCTGGGTCCATTTTTATTTTTAATTTATATACCCTAAATGATATTGTAATAAGCCTTTCGAATTGTAACATTAATATGTATGCTGATGATACAGTTATATTTTATGTAGGTGATGATATAAGTGAGATGTTACAAGTAATTAATAATGAACTTAAAAATGTAGAGGACTGGCTGAAAATAAACATATTGAAATTAAATGTTAGCAGACCTGGGTAAGTTACTTTTGAAAAGTAATGAAATTACATTACTTATTACTTCAGCCAAAATGTAACTAAATTACTACTATTTAGTTACTTTTCAAGAAAGTAATGAAATTACGGTACGTTACTTTTTATGAAAAAAAGTAGTGAAATTACTTTCAAAAATTACTTTTTAATTTAAAATGTATCTGACGTGCGGACAAGTATGATTATGACGCAAGTGCTTTGTCTGCCGATGGCGGGTGTCAGACAGGGTGTTATCCACGCCCACACTTTAAAACCAGCGGATGCCTACCACAGAGATATTGTAGATATCGACGTATAGGCCTAGATGTATAGTAAATTATTGATTATGCGGGTGACATCTATCGGCGAAATGTTGTTACTACATTACAAAGTGTAACAATTTGACTATCGATTTATTTGACACAGACTTGAATGTTTGGTGTCAAGTAGATAATTACGTCGTCAACGGCGCTCGTCATAGGCGGAAGTACCGTACCAAAAGTAAACATGGAATTTTTTCTGAAATATAAACTCGGGACTCTAAATCTCTCGATCAGACTTACGAAATGTTGGAAATGTTGCATGCACATGCACATTGCTCTAGCGGGCGATACGTAGAAAGGCAGCAGGTGCACTGGCCCAGTGACTGATATTTGATACACTAGGGAAACGCTTAAGTCCCGCCGCGTTGTTGGATGAGCGTAATTGGTGCATTGAGCTGCCATGTGTAACGCGGATTTCTGTTGTTCTGTGAAAAAAATTATTGCTTAGTCGAAGATTTTTTTTTTTAAATTAAATAAAATAAAAAATTAACTTATTTTTTTAATAAATCGTAATTTAAAAAAAATAAAAAATCGTAAAATTGCAATTTTCATAAGAAATAATTATTCGATTGCGCTCAAATTTTACACGAGTATATAAATTGATGAAATTAAGGTTCTGTGAAAAAATCATTACAATAGGATAAAGCATGTAGGTGTTATAAGTCAAAGAATTGTTTTAAAAAAGAAAAAAACCCGTAAAATTTCGATTTTTTATGAGAAAATAATTTTCGATTACGCTCAAATTTCACACAAATATCTTAATTCATAAAATTAAGGTTCTGTGAAAAAATCATTACAATCGGATAAAGCGTGTAGGTGTTATAAGTCGAGAGAATTTTTAAAAAATCGAAAAAAATCGTAAAATTGCGTTTTTATAAGAAAAAATTTCCCGATTGCGCTCAAAAACGTGGCAGTTCTAAGTTCAGAGATTTCGAAGGCCTCCATAAAATTTCATCGCAATCGGAGTATCGGTTTAGCCGGAATCGTGTTAACAAACACACAAAAATACAAAAAAAAAAAAAAGAAAAAAAAAAAAAAAAACATTCCGGATTTTTTTCTCCAGTGTAGTGAAATGGAATCTTCGCTTCGCTCGCTACGCTCATCCAACAAAGGCGCGGGCCGCGCGGCAAAAGTAACGCGTTACTATCGCCAAATTACAATGATAAAAGTAGTGAAATTACTCTTCCGTTACTTTGAGAAAATTGTAATTAAATTACTGGCTTGTTACTGAAAAAAGTAATTTCGTTACAGTAACGCGTTACTTCCGTTACGTTACTACCCAGGTCTGAATGTTAGTAAATCTAAATGGATGTTGTTGGGGGGTAGGTAGGCTTGGTAACTAGAAAATGAATATTGAGGATAAAATTGTTATAGATCAAAGTGTAATGGAGCAGGTTAATATATATAAATATCTTGGTATAATGATTGACAACAGATTAAATTTTAAAGAGCATGTATTATATGTCGAAAAAAAAAATCAGAAAGAAGATCGGTTTCTTAAGCAGGATAAGTAGCTTTATGTGACCTTTTTATACAAGATTATTAATTTATAACACCATAATTAAGCCTCATTTTACATACTGTACATAACTGTTTTATATCAGGTCTATGTAACAGATGTATGTAGACTCCAAATTCTACAAAATAAAGGAATGAGGACTATTCTGAAGTGCAATAAATATGTTGAAATAAGAAAGATGCTTGACTGCCTTGATTGGATTAGGTACTGTAGTTAAGAAGAATAAGTAAGTGGAATGGTAGGTCTAGGCCTATATCTATTTAAAGCGGAGAACGGATTGTTAGGGGCCTACCTAAATAGGCCTATGTCTGAGAAAATAGTAAAAATAACGGATGTTCATGGATATAAAACGAGAGGGGGAGAACATAATATTTATTTGGACTCATGTACTAGGCAACTGAAATTCAAATCTTTATTTTATGTAGGAATACGCAAATATAACATGTTACCAAGGGAAATTAGATTGAATAAAGATGTAAAAGATTTTAAGTACAAGGCTATTGTTTATAAAGTGTAGAAATGTACAGAAATGATAGGACTACCTATTAAGGCTATTGTACCGCCTCTGGCCGATCATTTGAAAGTTGAAGAAACATGTCTGAAAAGTTTGCTGAATGAAAGAAGGCCTTTAAAATAACAGAAAAAAAAATTGTGAATTTTTTGGGGCGAGACAACCTCACTTTTGGAAATTTTACATTTAGATTTTTGGACAAAAGTGTGATAGATCAAGACTCGTTCAAAATTAAGTTTTGAGAATCGGTTTTCTGGACATAGTTTCTAAACACCTTTAGCTACAACTTGACTATAGCTAAAATAGTTTTCTGAAAATAACAGTTGGTGTTTCGAATTTTTTTGTCAAACGGGACAAAACTCGTTTTTTGTATTTAAATTTAAATAGCTATTTTAGCTAGACAAGTTGTAGTAGGCCTAGCTAAAGGTGTTTAGAAACTATGTCCAGAAAACCGATTCTCAAAATTTAATTTTGAACAAGTCTTGTACCGTATCACACTTTTGTCCAAAAATCTATATATAATTTCCAAAAGTGAGGTTATGTCCCGCCCAAAAAAATTCACAATTTTGTTTTCTGATATTTAAAAGGCCTTCTTTCATTCAGCAAACTTTTCAGACATGTTTCTTCGACTTTCAAATTATCGGCCAGGGGCGGTACAATAGCCTTAATGTTATTACTGTGATCCCTCTATACTCAGGCTTGCAATATTAACTGGTAACTGCTTTTTATGTTAATTAATTAATTTTTAATTTTAAGTCTGACTTTAGTTTTTATTTTGGTTGAGTTTTATTAATTGTATAGGCCTATGTATTTTATTGTGTGTATATTGTATGAAATATTAATATGTTTGTATGGCTACTAGCACAGAGTCGCTAAATAAAGACTGAATTGAATTGAATTGAACTTTTAACTTTTTCGATACATGGGTCAGTCAATTATTAACAAAGTTGTTGTAGGTGTGGCTGCCAAGTTATGTAAGACTAGGTGTGTCATCTCTGGGGTAAATTAAACCTCTAACGTCGCTATTTTAAACGAAACACCTTTTGCGTTGAAACTCCTTTATATTTAAAATAGCGACTTTAAAGGTGTTGTAGGTGCAATATTTTATTCAAAAATAGGTAGCCTAAAATTATGACATAGGCCTAGAATAGTTTTTAATGGAAAAATACATTGTTAAAAAGTTGACTGACCCCAACCGAAAGAAATCTGCTAGGCCTACTCTTTCTTGGGCATAACAACATCTGAAGGGCTATTCTCTAAGAGTTTGCCGTAGGCCTACGTTTAACATGGTGGCATTACCTACTCATATAACTTTTAACGCGAAACTTAGAGAATCACCCTGCGGAATAGAATAATCAAACTGAGGGTAAAGTAAGGGGAAGGCCTTTAAATGCATTAAGGGTTTTTCAACAAATCATGGTCGCTCCCTGATGTGCTGGAGGGAATTAAGATGGTTCATCACTGATCAGATGGATCTACAGTGAGAAGAACAACTAGGCTAGCCTAGCGGTACTCTTTCGGATGGTGTGCCCTAACTTTTCAACACTTGTTTTTTTCAATGAAAAACCAACCCCCAA
>JAMZAV010012438.1:0-17503 GCA_024449915.1 Sweltsa coloradensis | reverse complement strand
GTATTAGATGGTAGACGTCGAGATCATACTTAAGCGAGGATTCTGTGAACTTGCTGAAGTTCTTCCGAGGTATTCCTCAGTCCTACAAAAATGTTTATAACGAATACGTCCCACAAAAACAAAGGAAGTAGCGCAAACACTTTCTCTTTTCCCGAAGCAGGTTTGGTGATGGGGGGGAGGCGGAGGTGGGGGTGGTACTTTCAGTCTGCCCCCCCTTCACCAAGCCGTTGCGCCGCTGCCAATGAGAGAGAGAGAGGGCCAAGGCTACTACAAGTGAAGCCAAGTTCAGTGCATTGTTGAGAAGACATTGGAATAGCATTGGGCCATTTAAAAAATGTCTATATCTATGACAATGTAGAATTTAAAAAAAAATCGTTCACATGACATTTTATTTATTTATTTGCTTTACTTATTTCACGTAGTGAAATTATGAGACTCGCAAAAGGGAAAAAAAAAAAAATTGTAAAACCTCAAGTAGAGACAAAGAACCAACAGCCAATTACAGGAACCACGGTCAATAAAGCAACGCATGCGCTCGGACACAACAGACCATCAAGGAGCTGCTCTGCATGGAGACATCCAAGTGAACGGTGTACTGGGATTTCCCCCATTTTTTGTTTCGTTAATCCAACAGCCAATCACGAGGATCGCGAGCGCGACGCGATCTAGGAGGACGCAATGCAGATGAAAGAGGTCAACATCATCTTATCTGATAGCATCCGAGGCTAGCGCTCTCAGGTTTCAGATTTTTTGCAGCTAAACGGTTACTAATATTATAAAATTCTGCAAGAACGTTAATGAAAAACCATTCTTTTAATATTGATTTTCAATGTTATGAAATATGAAACAATGTAATCATATAGTGAATGGAATTGAAACATGACTATTAAACTTCCAAAACATTTTTCAAAATCTGATCAGGCAAATATCATCAAATAATTTTAAACTTCTGTTTCAAAATAGCACACTATCAATGTAGATGGTTGTGTTTCTGCGAGATTAACTATCAACTGCTTGTTATGTCCAACAGTTTTTTTGTTTTTGTTACAGATAGTTGTCTTCCATGCGAATTATTTCGTTTGGCGGTACAAATTGGTACAACATACTGGTAAATTAAAAAGTTCATAGAAAGACAATCGTAAATAAATCCATTTTTCTCTTGGACATCCAAGGAATACAGTTTGAAAATTATTCTGACATTACACAGCCACCTTAGTTGAAGGGTTGTCTAGGTGGAACTGAAGTTGAAAGTTATTTTTGACGAAGAAATATTTGCGGTTGCCTATCAGATTTTTTTATCGTTCCTGATTTTTGCAATAGAGCCAGGTTTTCAATAAATCCATCCACTATATTTTATTTTTAGTCAATCATTACGGTCATAAGCCCAAACTTCGGAAAAACTTGTTAACTTGCTGGTTAATCTTGCAAACCTCATGGTAGTATATTAATTCTGTTCATGATCCAAAAGGGGGGAAATGAACAGAACTTGAGTATTTAAAAAATACCATTTCTTTCAAAATGGGCAACCAAGCTAATTGCTCTAAGTGGTAAGAAACAGTACATCATGGAAACTACTCACCAGCTCGAAAGTGTGCTGGGTCCTCTCTGCCTCCCTTTTCTTGAGCCCTACTCGACTAATCTGTGGCTCAGAAGTTTAACCCCCCGAGACCTAGATTCCTCACTCAGCCCATCACTTACTCTGGTGAGGTGGTCTCGAGGGAGAAGACTCCAGCAGAGTGCCACTCCCGCTCAAACCAGGGCGACATATGTGGTGGACGTGTATCCCTGGCGGAGGGGAGGCTGAGCTTCCAATCAGAATCAAGATGTAGAGCCTCCGAAGCAAACTCGTCGATGCTGCCGGTATTAGGCGGGCAAATCGAAGCTAATCAGCAGTTGCTATTTTATAATAAGGTCCTCTGATTGGCTAGACAACACCACACGTTAATGACGTCCCGCAGCGGGCAAGGTTATTTTTGGGGACAACTTTCTCCTTTCGTTTGGGGCTGGCCAAGGCTAAAACCTGGTCTGGTTCGTCAGTGCACATGCGCAGTAGGTTGTTTTGTTCTAGCGAGTGTATTTACTGCGCATGGTAAACTAGACTAGCACACTCTACAGGAGCCGAAGTAAACCTTCTCTGAGATCCACGCGCATGCCCGAAACTACGTGGCCTTCGCTTTATTTGCTGCACGTTGGGCGTTGGGCCCCGACCGGGCCCGGGGGCGGCGGGGGGGGGGGGGGCGAAGGGGGTGGAGAGGGGAACGGTTGGGAGGGGTTGAAGGGGGGACGCTCGGCGTCTCCTCCCTAGTGCCTTGACCCCCGTGACCTCGCCAGGTCGATTCATCTGCATTGCGCCAAAGTCCTCGCAGGTTCGCCTTTTTGGTCATGACCAGAGAATTTCCCCCAAACTGCGTGAGATTTTTTGATCCATCTACTATTTGCTGCAACCAACTATCGAGCTAAAACGAAGCCGACGTTGTTGTGGAAGAAACAAAATGTATTTTTACTAGGAAGCTTCGCAAACAATTTGTCTAGTAGTCGCGGTTGGGTGGATGAGCTTTTTTGTAAGTTTTTAGTTTGCGTGGGGTTTCTTTACTTTTGCAAGAGCTTTTTGAACGCATTGTAGGGGATTGTTGTCAAGTTTCTATTGTTACTTGATAATTTATATTATGTACCTCAAAAAACTCATATTAAAACCTTTATTCTATGGATTGTGGATAACTCTTACAATTTTTTCTTTCATAAAGCAATACAAACCATTACCTTAATGTGCATGTAAAATTGAACGTTGTAGTCCCACCCGTTTGGTCAGATTCGGCCCAAATGTCACGAAAATACCGCACTAAAATCGTTTAAAAAAACGGTTTAAGTACGATATTTATGAAAATATTTCTTTGATTGCACCCAAAAACAATACAGGTCTAAGTTCAGAGATTTCGAAGGCCCCTCCAATTTTCATCAAGATGATATGCCGTTGCCTGTAAGAGCGAACAGACAACCAAAAAAAAAGACGTAGAAAAATTTTTGGTGGTCATTGAATTGAAATCTTCGCTTCGCTCAAAAATTTCCCAATTTTTTTTTAATTTTTTTTTTTTTTTTTTTCCCAAAAAAACCAATTTTTTTTTTTTTTTTGGGGGGGGTTTTCCCTTTTTTTTTTTAAAAAAAAAAATTTTTTTTTAAAAAAAAAATTTTTTTTACCCCCCCCCCCCCCCAAAAAAAAAAAAAAAAAAAAAAACCCCAAAAATTTTAAAAAAAAAAAAAAAACATTTTTTTTTTTTCCCCCCCAAAAAATTAAAAATTCGGGGAAAACCCCCCCTTTTTTAATTTTTTCCTTGGGGGGGGAAAAAAAAAAAAAACCCAGAAAAAATTTTGGGGGGGGGGGGAAATTAAAATTTTTTTTTTCCCCCCCCTTTTTTTTTTTCCCCCCCCCCCCCCAAACTTTTAAATTTTTTTTTTTTTAAAAAAAGAAAAAAAAATTTTTTTTTGGGGGGAAAAATTTAATTTTTTTTTTAAATTTCCCTTTTTTTTGGGTTTTTTTTTTTTTTTTTTTTAAAATTAGGTTTTTTGTAAAATTTTTTTATTTGTAAATTTTTTTATTTTGGGTTTTTCCTGATTGGTATCCTGTGTGCCGGATTTGCTCCTTAAATTTTTTTGTTTCAAACCGAATAAAAAAAACATTCCCTTGCCTCAGGCGGGTCTCGACACACTTCCCCCTTCCCAAATTCCCCGTGGGGTGGTATTTTGGGTTTCCCAGTAAAAATTTGCGTGCCCCCTTTGGTTAGCTTTTCTAAAATATTTCCGCCAAAATTGTATTATAGGTTTTCAGCAAAAATAAAGAGGATTTTTTCCCAAGGGTTTCACAAAAGTTATCATTTTGGGGAAAGCTGGGGAGATGTGATTTGGGTTTTTTCGATGTCCATACAGGCTAAGTTTCACACGTTAATTTTTTTTACACCCGCTTTTTTCCCCCGCACCGACGAAACTACTATGTTTTTAAAGATTTTTTGTAAAATCGAGTTTAATTTCCCCCTTTGGGTTAATTAAAATTTTTCAGAAATTTTAATTGGGGCATTTTTTTTATAATTTAAATTTTTGTTTCGTTGTTATAAGTTTTCATTTTTGATACCATGATGATGATGATACCATGATATTTACATAACTAGGAAAACGCTTTAAATCCCCCACGTTTTTGGGTGAGCTTTATTGAAATTTTTTTTGTTTGGGGTAGGCCCAATTTTCCTTTTCAAAATGCTTTTTGAATCAAATTTTAGGGGATTGTTTTTCAAATTTCTTTTAGTTACCCTTTTTAAAATTTTTTTATTATAAACCCAAAAAAAAAAAATATTAAAAACCCTTTTTTCTTGGATTCTGGGTAAATTTTTTTACTTTTGCTTTTAGAAAGCAATACATCACCATAAACCTTTTATTCCCGTAAAAATAATTTACCCCAAAAAAAATTTTTTCGGGAATTTGGTGTTACTAAAATATAAATAAAATTTGGGGAAAAAAAAATTTTTTAAAAAAAAAATACTTTTTCATTAAAATTTTCCCCTTTTTTACCCCAAAAAGTTTTCGGTTAAAATTTCAAATTTCGAAAGGGGTTCTTCAATTTTCATTAAGATTGGCTATCCGTTTCCCGGGAGGAGGAACACAAAAGGGCCAAAAATAAAAACAAAATTAAAAAAATAAAAAAAGAGGGCCCAAAAAATTTTTGGGGGTAGGGGAAATTGCTTTTGAAAAGGGGGTACCAATTTCAAAATTTTTTCAGGGGGAGGGTTTGGGGGGAAATTTTAGGGGCCTGCAAAGGGCCCAGGGGGCAGAATAAAAATGAAAAAAATAAAAAAACAGGCGCAAGCCAGGGGAAAAATTTTTACTTTTTGGGAAAGGTCTGGTTTTTTTGGGCAAATTTCCCCCCCCCATTTTACAATTCCTTTTGGTACCCAAATTGTACATTTACATTTTGCGTGGCCCAACCCTTAATTTTAAGGTTGTCCTGGGTGGGGAAAAAAGGGAAAAGGAAAAATAGAAGGACCCCAAAAAAATTTTGGGGGAAAACCCCAAAACCGGGAAAAATTTCTTAACAAAGGGTAAACCTTTTTAAAATTTTTTCACAAATTCCCCCCCCCCCAACATGGTTTTCCTGGAAAGCATGGCCAGAAACCTGTAAAATCGGGGGCTTTTATCTCCCCCGTCCTATTAAACAGGGAGCGGAGCGCCGAGGCTCCATTAAACTAAAGGCCCCCCTTCTGGATTCTGTCTGTCTGTCTGTACTCAAAACCCACCAACCGGAACAGAAGGCAAAAAATTTTTAAAACTGACACCCGGTACGATTTTATTGAGAACTTTAAAAAAATCACTAGATCCAATGCGATTTAAGCCTACAAAAATAAAAATGGATTTTTAAAAAAACGATAGCATTTGTTTAAGCAGTAGCGGGCAAAAACTGCGTGGCTGGGGACGGCCTAGGGGAAGCATTGCCGCCGCAGGGAGGTTGGGTTCGATCCCCTTAGTTTTAACTTTTTTATATTTTTAACCCCATTTTTTTTTGAGGGGGTTAAAAGGGGAAATAAAAATGGGTATTTTGTTTTATCTTGGAAATTTTTAATGTTTCACGTAGTACGTTTCGAACACGATTCCTTTTTAATGTTCAATTTAAATAACTGGGGAAACCCATGTGTATAGTCCCCGGGGATCATTCCCCTCTGGGTAGATCCACCCTTTGGGGTATTGGGAGGAAAATGGGATTTCCCGGGTACTAAACTTGGCTCACTTCATTTAAAACACGACTTTGGGTTTCCCTATACAAAAAAATAAAATAATACGAACGATGCTCCCCCCTGCACATGGGTTCCCATTTAAAAAAGTGGGGAAGGCGAAAACCCCTTCCTTGTGAGCTCCAAAAAAAAATTTCGAAATTTAAGTTTTTTTGGGTTAAAAATTTTTTGGGGTTTTTCCTACTTAATCTGTTAATAGTTATCGTAGTGTTAAAATAAACATTTTTAAATAGTTTTTTCCCTTTTCCTTTAGGCTATTTCACCGTTTTTTTCTATTTTCCAAAAAATATGTCCCAATAAAAATATAGTGAAGGGCTTTGAAACCTGGCTTTTTTTAAAATAAAAACTATTTTTTTCATTTTTTTCTGATCCGGTACAGCCAATTTCACACCTCAAAAAAATTTCATACCTCAATTTCGCCATTCAACGTGGGGTTTTGGGTGTTTTTTTTAAAATTATTTTCAACGTTTTTCTAGAGGCTGACTGAGAGAAAATATTTTTTTTGAACAATTCTTTCTCAATTTTTTTGTCCGATTTTACCCCAAACGAAAAATTTTGCAGGAAAAACAATGTTTTTTAAAAAAACTCTCGTCACCTCTAGAAAACCGTTGAAAATTAAAGTCACAAAAAAAACAAAACCCTAAAGTTGAATTGTGCCCTTTGGCGAATTAAGGTTTGAAATTATTTTTTAGATGGCATATTATCCGTTTTTTTTGGACGTTTTCCGGGTCACAAATTGGAAAAAAATAGTTTTGATTTTCTAAAAGAGCCGGGTTTCAAAGCCATTCACTATATTTTGACTTAGTAGCATACTTTGGAAAATCCAAAAACGCGGTCGAATACCCTTAAAATCATTTTCCTGATTATGACACTGAATGGAAATAAACATATGCATGCAAAATAACAAATCTGAGGTTAACGATAAAGCATTATAAACATATACATTGTTGTATGTTCTACTTTATGGCAAAATAATTGGATGAGCGTAGCGAGCGAGCGATGATTCCATTTCACTACACTGGAGAAAAAAATCCGGAATGTTTTTTCTTTCTTTCTTTCTTTTTTTTGATTTTTGTGTGTTTGTTAACACATTCCGCTAAACGATACCCCCAATTTGCGTAAAATTTTTCTGGGGGCCTTGAAATCTCAAAATTTTTTTTAAGAACTGCTGCGTTGTTGAGCGCATCAAAACATTATTTCTCAAAAAAATCGAATTTTCGATTTTTTTTTTTTTTAAAAACTTTCTTCGACTTTTTACACTACATGTTTTTATCGGATTGTAATGATTTTTTCCAGAACCCTTTAATTTTATAAATTTATATATATGCGTGTAAAATTTGAGCGCAATCAAAAAATTATTTCGCATGAAATTTTAATTGTACGATTTTTTTCGATTTTTTAAAACTTTCTTCGCTTTAGCACCTACATATGCTTTATCCTTTGTTGGAGAGCGTAGCGAGCAAAGCAAAAAACTTCAATTTCACTACCCCAAAAAATTTAGCTCGGTTTTTTTTTTGGTTTGTTTGTTTTTTTTTTGTTTTTTGTTTTTTTTGTTTTTTTGTTCGCACGATTCCGGGCAAACGGCATATGCGATCTTGATGAAAATTTGAAGGCCCTCGAAATCTCTGAACTTAGACGTGCCACGTTTTTTGGGTACAATCAAAGAAATATTTCTCATGAATTCGCACTTTTACGATTTTTTTTCGATTTTTTATGCGATTTTTTCTGACTTTTGGGGCCCGGGTTCTGACCAACGAGGGGGGGTACAAATTTCTTTTTTTAAATGGACTTTAAGGTTATGGGATGTGGTACCTTGTAAAAAAAAAGTTGAAAAAGGAAAACCAGAACCCAAAAATAAAAGTACTTTTAAAATTTTTTTCGTTTTTTGTGCGATATTTTTCGGACATTTGGGCCATTCTGACCAAACGGGTAGGGCACAACTTCAATTTCACATGAAAATTAGGGTTATGGTGATTAGTCCCCTTTTTAAAAAAAAGTTGAAAAGTTAGCCAGAACCATAGAAGAAAGGTTTAGATATGAGTTTTTTTTGAGGGTTTTTAAAAAACCTTAAAAAGTAACATTTTAAACCGCAACAATCACCCAAATGCATTCACAAAGCACTTGCAAAAAAAAGTGGGCCCCGCAAACAAAAAACTTCAAAAACGCTCATTATCAACGCGGCGGGGACTTTAGCGTTTTTCCTATAATGAATTTTTCCAGAAACCTTATATTAAGAATTAAAAATATTGGTGTGAAATTTGAGCGAAAACGAAAAAATTTTTTTTTCTCATGAAATCGCAATGTTACGCTTTTTCGTTTAAAAAAAATTACGCTCATACAAAACGTGCCTGAAAAAACGTTTTTGCGAAGCTTTTCCCAGTGATTAAATATAGAAAGGTTAAACCCAAAAGTATGGTCGTTTCATAGATAACAAAAAATAAAAGAAAATGAAGGTAGATGCTGCACCTGGATAAAAAACTACATTGAACAATATAACCCCAACAGAATAGTACACTGTTTTAAACGTGGTATAAAAAACAATACTGAAGTCAGATCTTCCCCCTGGATTCTAATGTGTTGGATGAAAAGGCTGAGGTGGGGATGAAAAAACCCCCCCTACCTACGCGCGCTGAGTGTATGACATGAGAACAGGGCCCCCGGTCCACGTCACCCGGTAGTTTATTTGAGTTTACACTCGCTGGACAAGTGGTTGATTACAAACACTTTCTGATTCCATTCATGGGTCTAGTGTTACTTTTAAGGCTTTCCCGAGCACTTTTACCGAATTAAAGAAAATTTAAGGAAAAAGGCTGAAAAACTGGTTAGATAAAAGATAAAATTTAATTAAAAAAGAAAAAAAAAGCTTTTTTTTTCACGGGGCAAAAACCCTATTTTGGCATTATAGCAAATTTTTGGGTCAATACGAAAATGAACGTTCTAGATGCAATATTTAGTTTTTAGCTATGACTTTTTTTTATTTCTTCGGGTCTCTGAATAGTCCTACAAGGGAAAAATTAAATTGGGGAGGAAGCGAAAAACTTTTTAATTTCAAAAAAACCCCCCCCCAAAAAAATTTTGTCGCGGTTTTTTTTTTTTTTTTTTTTTGTTTGTTTTTCCGTCTGTTTTTTTCGCTCCCCAAAAAAAAACGGCATATGCGATCTTGATGAAAATTTGAAAAACACCTTCTTTTTCTCTAAACTTAGATTTGCCACGTTTTTGGGTACAATGAAAAATATTTCTCATAAAATATCGTATGTTTTCGATTTTTTTTCGATTTTTATGCGATTTTCCGTGCCATTTGGGCCGATTCTGACCAAACGGGGGGGTTTAAAACGTTCATATTTCAAATGGACATTAAGGTAATGGTGAGTATTGCTGTATGAAAAAAAAATTGAAAAAGTTACCAAACTATAGAAATAAAGCTTTTAATAAATTTTTTTTGATTTTTGTGTGCGATATTTTCGGGGCCATTCGGGCCAATTCTAAAAAACGGGGGGGGCTACAACTTTCATATTATACATAAACTTTAAGGGTTTTGGGTGATGTGTGCCCTTTTTTAAAAGAAAAATTTTGAAAAAGTTAGCCAGAACCATAGAAAAAAATGCTTTTAATGAAAGTTTTTTTTACTTTAAAAATAACAAATTAACAAGAAACAGAAAAAATTTGACAACAATCCCCTTTCCCCATGCGTGGGCAGAAAACAAAGCACTTAAAAAAGTAAAGATTCCACCAAACAAAAACTTTAAAAAAGCTCACCATCAACGCGGCAACATTTTGCTTTTTCCCTAGTTTTATGAAATAACTTTTGATGAACGTTTTTTTGTGTTCGGTTCAAAATCTTTTTTTTACCTGTGCAAAAAATCGAATATCAAAACCCATTATTTCAAAATTTTTTTTCCTTTGTACTCAGTCCAGAGACCCGAAACAATATAAAAAAAAATCATAGCTAAAAAAAAAATTTTTGCCTTATTAATTTGAATTTGAAAACTAGAACATTCTTTTTCGTATTGACCCCAAAGTTTGCAAATAATTCCCAAAAATGGTTTTTGGGCCCGCCCAAAAAAAAAAAGTTATTTTTCTTGGGGATTTGAGGTAGATCAAAATACGACCGGGCCCCATTTGTGTACCTGGAAAACGCTAAAGCCCGCCCGTTGATGGATGGCTTTTTTTGTAAGTTTTTATTTTTGCGATGGACCTTTTTTCCTTTGCAAGGCTTTGAGAATGCATTGTAGGGATTGTTGTCGAGTTTCTAATGTTTTTTTTAATTTATAAACCTAAAAAAAAACTCATATAAAAACCCTTTTTCGGGGGATTCCGACTAACTTTTCAACTTTTTCTTACAAAAGGTACAACATCACCATAACCCTTAAATGGGGGAGCTAGGGTATGAAACATGCTTCCGTGGCGCTTAGGTGAAAGAGCTATTATCTGGTAAAAAGATTCGTTTTGACCATAGATAAACAATTTCGATGGTGAGAGTTTTGATATTTTGGCTGAGACCGCCATACTAAAACAAGATCCCGCCGCTTTCAAATTTTTAAACTGCGTATCTTCAAAAGTATTTGACCGATTTCAATTTCAAAGGAAACCATTCGAAAGGTAAATGATAAAAATTGAAATTAAATTAACAATTTTCACAAAAACCCCATATGTTTGGGGGTTTATTTAAAAACACCTTTTTTACTTTACACTTTCTCGTTATGGAACGATATTTACGGGTAAAAAAGGGTTTTAATTTTTTTAAGTTGCATTTTTTAGATTATTTCTATGTGTTTAAAATGAATCCATGCTTTAAATTTTCTGACAATTATAGCCTAGTTTATTTAATAAAGCGATGGAATTTTTAGATGAATATATGCTACTACGTGTGATCTTTATGTTTTCAAACTTTTTTTGTCGAGCACAATTGGTGAAAAAATTAGATTTTTGGGTAAAAAATCGATTCGTCATGAACCGAACAAAACTTTTTGAATGGGTAAATTTCGTTTTTTTTTACTGAACCTTCCTGGGAAAAAACAAGAGGGCCGCCGTATTAAACATTTTTTAACTAAAAATCTTTAAAAGTATTTCGCCGATTTAAATTCAAAAAGGGTACTTAAAAAGGAGCAAAAAGACTACAAATGATATACAACAATTTTCAGAAATTTTATTTTTTTAAGGTTTTTTGTTTGGTTTTTTGGTTTTTTTATTTTAACGATTTTTTCAGAGCACAATAGGTGAAACAACTATGTATGGGGTATAAATGATTCGTTTTAAAACCGTGATTTAACAATTTTAGGGGAAAAATTTCGATTTTTTTCTGAGGCCTTCCCATGGCAAAAAAAAAGATGGCCGCCCCAATGAACCTTTTGCTCCAATCTTTTAAAATATATCCGATTTTTAATTTCGTATCCGTTAAAAAAGGAAATTTAAAAAAAGAAATAACTATTATTATCATTTTGTTAAAACATTAATATTTAGAGGTTTTTACAAAAACTTAAATTATTTCCCACACTCGTCACTTTTATGAACTTATGGCGCATATATTTACATGACAAAAAGGGGTTTTTGATAGTTTGGCTTGTTTTTTCCGTAGCAAACTCTCTATGTATTCAAAGAGTCCTTACTTTTTATGTTCCGACAAAAAATATCCCCAGATAATTTTTGAACGGCATGTGTAAATGAATAATATATGATCGAGTATTTTGATCTTGATGTTGTAAAAACCCTTTCGTAGAGGCCAAAATTGATGAAAGGGTTATGTATCTGGGGTTTAAACGATTTGTTATGAACGTCTTTAACAATTTTTATAGGGTACCCGTCGCAAAAAAAAAAAAAAGATGGCCGCCGAAAAAACTTTGAAGCTTTTCTATTTTCTAAGATAAATTTCAGAAATTCATTTCAAAGGACCGTTGGAAAGGGGAATTAAAGGAGCAAAAAAGTATAAAATTTTCAATTTTTACGATCTTTTTTATTGACTGAGGTTATCTTTTTACTACCCGATTTTTACATTTTGGAACAAAATTTCATATTATTATGTATAATTTTGTTAACCTTTGTTTTATATAAGCGACTTTGACGCTGGGTTTTTTTTGGTCCCCCTAGAAAAAATTAAAAAAAGTTCTCCCACCGGGGGTTTGGACCCGGGACCGATGGAAAGGTTGAAGTTGAATACATTTCGGGCCCCGAAAAACCCAAAAAAAAAAAAAATTATACATTAAGACAGAAATTTAAAAATGCCCCACCGGGGTTTGAACTCGGAACCTAGACGTCAAAGTCATTCTTTTTCCCAAATGGTCCGGGTTCAATCCCCGGTGGAAGAACTTTTATTAATTTTGCTATGGGACCAAAATAACGCGTCAAAGTCCTTACTTAAAAAACGGGTTTAAAAAAAATATATAAATATATACGTTATATTTGTTCCTAATGTAACAATTGGGTAGTAACAAGATAACCTCAGTAAAAATAAAAATTTCGTAAAATTGCAAAAATTTATACTTTTTTGCTCCTTTAATTACCTTTTCCCAAACCCACCTTTGAAAAGAATCTGTCATTATCTTAGAAAAAATGTAAAATTCAAAATTTTTTTCGGCGGGGGGATTTGTTTTTTTTTTTTCGAGGTACCTCATCAAAAAGTTAAAGTATTTCATAACGAAACGATTTTTACCAGATACATAATCTTTCTAATTATTTTGCCCTCTACGAAAATTTTTTAAAACATCAAAATCAAAATACTCGTGCATTTATTTTCATTTACCATGCCGCGCTTCAAATACATTATCTCGGGATTATTTGTCGGAACATAAAAAGTAAGGACTCATTGAATACATAGAGAATATGCTACGGATAAACAAGCCAAAAAAATTTTTCAAAAACCCTTTTTGTCATGAAAATATATGCGCCATAATTTCCATACCATGACGAGTGTGGTAAATAATTTAAGTTTTTGTAACATAACCCCATAAATTTAATGTTTCAACAAAATATAATATATAGTTTATTTCTTTTTTTAAATTCCTTTTCAACGGTATCAAAATTAAAAAAACGGATATTCTTAAATGTTGGAGTCAAAAGGTTCATTGGGCGGCCCTCTTTTTTTTGCCGGGAAGGCCCAGTAAAAAAAACAAATTTTTTCCCCTCAAAATTGTTAAATCACGGTTTTAAAACGAAAAGTTGATACCCCATACAAGTTGTTTTACCCTTTTTGCCTGAAAAAAAAACGTTAAAATCAAAAAACTCAAAAAAAACATAACCTTAAAAATTAAAATTTCTGGGAAAATTGTGTTTCATTTGTAGCTCTTTTTGCTCCTTTCAATGGGACCTTTAGAATTTAAATCGGCGAAATACTTTTAAAGATTTTTTGTTTAAAATGTTCAATGACGCGGGCCCTTTGTTTTTGCCCCGGGGAAAGGGCTCAGTAAAAAAATCGAAAAATTTTCCCATTCAAATTGTTTAAGTTCGGTTTATACGAAATCATTTTACCCAAAAATTAATTGTTTCACCAATTTTCCCCGACAAAATGTTTTAAACATAAAGTCACAAGTAGAGCATATTTCATCACACATGCCCTCGCTTCAATTCTAAAAATCAGGCTAAATTGTCAGAAAATTAAATGCTGGATTCATTATAAACACTAAATAATCTACCAAAAAAGCAACTTAGAAAATGTAAAACCTTTTTTCCCATAAAAATTTGTTCCATAAAGAGAAAGTGTAAAGTAAACAGAGTTTTTGTAAAAATAACCCCAAACTATGGGATTTTTGTGAAAATTTTTTACATTTAAATTTTAATTTCTATCATTTACCTTCGAAAAGGTACCTTTGAAATTAAACGGTCAAATATTACGAAATCGCTAGTTTTTAAAATTTGAAAGCGGCGGGCCTCTTGTTTTAGATATGGCCGCTCTCGCCAAAAAAACAAGACTCCACCATCGATTGGTTTTTTCTATGGATCAATACAACGTTGATAAACCCGATACATACTCTTTCACCTTTTTGGCCACGGAATTACCCATGCTCCCCTACTATAATGTCTAGTAAAAAAATGAACTTTGTACCCCCCCCGTTTTTTCAGAATCGGCCCAAATGTCAGAAAATATGCACTAAAAAAACGAAAAAAAAAACGTAAAGTCGATATTTTGTAAAAATTTCTTCGTTTACCCAAAAAATGGCACGTCTAGTTTTAGAGATTTTTGAAAGGGCCCCCTTCAATTTTCCTCAAGAAAGCTTATGCGTTTTCCCGGAATCGTGCGAACAAACAACAAAAAAAAATCAACAAAAAAAAACATTGGAGCTAAATTTTTTGAGGGGTCGTGAAATTGAAGTTTTCGCTTCGCTCGTAGCTCATCCAATTAAACCCTTGTTTTGGGAAAGAATTTGGGACCTTTTTTGGTAGAAGATTTAAATTTGCATGTTTTCATTTTAGGGAAAAAGCTTAAGTCCCGCCCCGTTATTGGATGAGCGATATGATGCTTTGGGTGCCCTGTGTTTTCGCGGGTTTTCTGTTTTTTGAAAATTTTATTCTTATTAAGATTTTTTTTTAAATTTAAAATTAAAATTAAATAAAAAATTAACTTTAAATTTTTTTTAATTAAACTAAATTTAAAAAAAAAATTAATTTAATTTTTTAATAAAAGTATTTTTTAAAAAGAAAAAAATCGTAAAATTGAAATTTTCATAAGAAATAATTATTCGATTCCCCAAAATTTACACGAATATATTATTCATGAAATAAAGGTTCTGTAAAAAACCCCATTACAATGGATAAAGCATTTGGGTTTTTAAAATCAAAAAATTGTTTTAAAAAAAAAAAAAACCCGTAAAATTAGATTTTCCATGAGAAATTTTTTTCGATTATGCTCAAATTTCACACAAAAATTCTTTTTTAAAAAATTAAAGGTTCTTGAAAAATCATTAAAATTTGGGATAAAGCATGTAGGTGTTATAAGTCGAAGAAATTTTTTAAAAATCAAAAAAAATCGTAAAATTGCGTTTTTTTTGAGAAAAATTTCCCGATTGCCTAAAAAACGTGGCAGTTCTAAGTTCAGGATTTCAAAGGCCTCCGAAAATTTCATCGCAATCGGGTATGGGTTTAGCCGGAATCGGTTAAAAAACAACACAAAAATAAAAACAAACAGAAAGAAAAAAAAAAAAAACATTCGCGGATTTTTTTTCCGGGTTAGTGAAAGGAAATTTTGTTTCGCCGCTACGCCGCTACGCTCATCCAAAAAAAATTAAAATTTCACCGTTCTCCAACCCCATAATTACTCAAAATTTTGAAGTTATTAATATATATATTTCTTACTCCTGCTTCTAACATAAGTCGGGTAAGGGGGTGGCTAACCACCACATATTCTAGGGCACACAGAGTGTATTAACACACAATAATTTAGTTAATTAGGAAAACGCTAAAGTCCCCCGCGTTTAGGGAGCTTTTTAAAGTTTTTATTTTGCGTGGGAATCTTTACTTTTCAAGTGCTTTTTTGCTACCTTTCCATTGTAATGATTGTTGCAAATTTCTTTTTTTTACCTGTCAATTGGTATTATTTACCCAAAAACTTTTATTAAAAGCTTTTTTTCTAGGGGGTTTGGGCTACTTTTTCCACTTTTTCTTTAAAGGGGTACACAATCACCAAAACCTTAATGTCCTTTTAAAAAATATGAACTTTAAAAAGCCCACCCTTTGGTCAAATTCCCCCCAAATCCCCAAAAAAAACCCCACTAAATCAAAAAAAATTAAATTAAAAGTTTTTTTTCTTATTTTCACAATTTTTCCAATTTTTCTTTCAAAAAAAAATCACCAATTTTAAGTCCAAAAAAAAAAAGGACCCAGTTGGTCAAAATTGACCCAAATGGCACAAAAATACGCACAAAAGAAAAAAAACTTATATTAAAAGCTTTTTTTTCTATAGATTCTGGCTAACTTTTTCAATTTTTTCTTTCAGAAAGCAATAAAATTACCTTACCTTAAGCCATGTAAAAATATGAACGTTGTAGCCCTACCCGTTTGGTCAGAATCGGCCCAAAGTCTCGAAAATACGCACAAAAAAAAATCAAATAAAAATCGTAAATGGATTTTTCATGGAAATATTTTTTCGATTGTACCCAAAAAAAACGTGGCACGTCAAGTTAGAGATTTGGGGAAGGTCCCCTTCAATTTTCATCAAGACGAAAATATGCCGTTTCCCCGGGAATGTGCGAAAAAAAACAGACAAAAAAAAACAAAACAAAAAACAACCGAGCTAAATTTTTTTTGGGGGGTCAGTGAAATTAAAGTCTTTCGCTTCGCTTTTTTCCAAATTATTTTTTAATATAATTTTTCGAAAACTCCCCCGGGGGTTTTGTAAAATATTGTAAAAAGTCAGTTATTTGTTGGATTATATCCAAAAAGTCGATGGAGGGTGTGCTTGTTTTTGTGGGTAAGTGTAAAAATTTTTAGTTCCCGTTTGGGTTTTGAGTTCGACAAAAATTCGAAGTTCGATTTTTTCTAAAAGAGTGGTGTGCGGTCACATATTATTTTACAAGTCAAAAAAGGTTCTCAGTTACGGTACAAATTTAAAAAAAAAAATGGGTGGTGGAGGGGCCCGGGCCGAAATTACAACTTTCTTGGGGGAGGTGCCGGTCCCAACTTATCCTATTTTTTTCCTACAATGACGGTTTTTATATAACTTTAAAGTTGGGTTCGAGTTCGAGTTTGATACAGTTTGAAAATTTTTGTAAAGTTCGAAGTTCGTTTTTTTAACTGGGAAAGTTCGATAAAAAAGTGGGTTCGCACATCCCTAGTAAATAAATATGTTTGGAACATTTTAAAATACAATACAATAATGTTTATTTATTCTCTTCGATAGGAAAGTTTTTCTCCGCTACAAACCAAAAGTGGTAACCAATGAAAAAAAAACATTAATTTCGTAAATCAATAAATTCAAATTCAAAAATTAAACTCCTTGTTGGGTGAATCACGTTTCGGTTTCCATTTACATTTCATTCAATTTCCTTAAAATGTTCCTCGTATAGAATAGTTAAAAATCGGGGCTTTTCAGAGCTCTCCACCTGTCGGCTGAATATTTGAATCTGACTTTTAAGACCTAGATATTGAAACCCTATTGTAGGCTTAGATTAGCATAGGTGGGCCAAATTTCCCTTTACAATTAAGCCCTCTTGAAATTCCAGTTTTCATGCTAAACAAAATGGGAAAACGATTTTTTAACCAAAAATTCTCAAAATTGCCGCCTTTTATAGGTAAACATACTCCTTTAAACCAAAGATTACAAAACCCCTTTTGCATAACTTGTATTGTTTCTGTTTGTTCAAAAAACCCGGCTGCAAGCTAAAAACCATATCAAAAAATCCCGTAAAATAAAATTGCATTAAAAAAGCATAAATTAAAAAGCCAAAACGCCATCTTTAAATAGGCCTTTTATCTTCAATTTGCTACGCTCGCGCCTGTGCGGAGGTTTTAGAACTTCTAATCTAGCCTACAAGTTGTTTAATTTCTATGGGGTTTGACCCCTACTAGATAATTTGAACCCCCATTGTAGGTACTGAGTCATTCAGCCCCCTCCCCCATTTTTGATTAGCATTTAATAAAAACCCCTTTTCTTTATAACCTATCTTTTTTAACGATATCAGTTTTTTTTAGCTTTTTGAACAAACACATTTAAAACAAAAACATTATTTAAAATTTTTTGATTCGGAACTTTCCCAAGGGTTTAAAAGGCTTTGAAAAAATTTAAAACCCAGGGTTTTTCTTTAAAA
>JAMZAV010012437.1:0-17151 GCA_024449915.1 Sweltsa coloradensis | reverse complement strand
ATGTTTCTTTGGGGTCGTTAAAAGGGAAACAGAATCTTGCAGTGTGAGTATATCAGACTGTTCCATCTAAAGCACCAACATCCAGAAGTCATTAAATAATCGTCTCAGCAGCTTTGGGTACAGCTGAACCCGACCTGCAATTAGGAGACTTGGGATCGAAACCTGGCTGACATGGATTTGATTTTTTTAAATTTATGTTTTGATTTCCATATAACCGTATAGTAAATACGTATTCTACGATCTCACACTCATTACATCATCAACTTCACTACCAACAACAGCCTCATTGAAAGTAACTCGACATGTTTTATATACGGAAACGACCTAAAATCTTTATCAATCATATTTTATACACCTTCAAAAATGTGATGGTGTACTAGATAACCACATTTTCACATGACGTCTATAAGATAAGAAAATCATGTCAGTATCAAATGCAACAAGATTCCCTGTTTCAATTATAAATTACTTAATTAATAACAGGGAATAAGTCAGACTTTCCAAACAGTTGCATTCAAGAGGATTATTATTACATTCAAGTAATCGGTTCAGGTCAATGTTTACAAACAAGAGGACTTCCTGGAGTTTTCAAAGTGGGCTAAATACTAAATAAATAAACGATGACAAGTCTAATAATTTAAGGAGTAAATCCATCTCGAACTGGTTAACATGTTATCACTTATCATGACATACACTAACAGTGTTTTATATAGGCATGTGTACTGACAAAGAAATAAAGAAAAATATATGAATCAGTGAGTTGTTATGTTTTTATGAGAATGTGCAGAGCTATTCCCCCCCCCCCCGGCCCAAATGAGGTAATTAATTTTAAAATAATGTAATACTTCACTGTAATACTTATATAAGCCTGGGGGGGGTACAGTCATGTAAATTAGGGAATTTGCATAACATTATTTTATGTTTCTACTGGGTTAAGGCCACCTTCCTTTACACAAAAATATCTTATTTTCTTGATTTTGAGAATATTTTCAAGTATAAAATAAGGAAGAAAGTTTCCTAGATATTTTAGCGGGAAAAAACGGGTCATACGTCACCAGCCTTCATGATGCCAATCAACCAATCACGTAACGATGTTTCAAGTTACTCGTTTTTAGGGATTATCTTGGCTGTGAAAGCATATTTTGACATCTAGTTTGTTCTAATATCTTAATATTTCTTTTTTATAATTTAGTAAATCCAAATAAGCTTTAACCGCTTTTTAATTGCAATAGAAAAAACCAATGTTGATTTAAAATTGGACAAGGACATTCTGTTGTTTATTTTTGGGCCATTGTTGAAAGAACCAAAGATTTTGGTAAAAGGGGGGAAATTTTTGGGTTGTTTATCTGGGCGGCCGTGTTCGTCTTTGGGGGCCCGGTGACGTAAGGTTTGTTTTTTGTCCAACCCTCAAATTGGGGAAATTACATGGTTTAAAATACAGAATAAAAATTTTGGGTTAAAAGGTGAAAATTTTCACGGGGGGACAAGAGAACGATTTTGTTGAAATTTGACAGCAAATTTCGAGGTTATTTGCCAGCTGTCATTCAATTCAAACACTTTCATGATATTTCCCCCAATAACACAGCTTTGTGCATTTTCTAAAATTTCTTTTAATTTTATTTTATTATTACCAGTTTTATTTTCTTTTATTAAAAAATCGCACTTATCGGGGTTATTTTTGAAATTGGTGCGAATTTTCCATAGCTACACCTTTTACACCTCCTAAGAGGCGGGTGCAAAAAGTGTAAATTTTGAAAATTACGCCCGGGGCAAAAGAACCGTTTTTGGGAAAGAAATACTGTAATTAACCCCTGGAAAAAAACCCTTTATTTCTTAAAAGGTGCAAAAAGGTGAAAAAAATTGAGGGACAAAAAAAGACCTTTTTGGCACCCTTTTTAAAAATAAATGTGGGGGAAATTTTAAAAAGGTCAAACTTTGACCCTCAATAGATATTGAACGATTAACTTTAAAAACCTGAAATTAACGTTTATATCATTTTTAGACAAATATCTACAAATTGCACATACTTTTACCGATATCTGGAACTTATGCAAATTCCCTATATTAAAAGTAGGTACTTTGCATCTTGGATATATTGTAGTCCTACATGTACGTTGTACAAGGGCTATTGAAAATTCCCGCAATCCCAACGTTTAACAAAAAAAAAAAATCGTAATAATTTCTAGTGGTGGGTTTTGAACCGGCACCCCTTAAATTAGAGTATCGTGCACTTCCTTACCCCTAGCAAAAACACAAGCACATTGAAATACAATGACCACCTTAAACAGAATTTTTACATAAATACATAAGTGCCATTACAGAAAATTTAAAGAACTGGCGTTCCCCGTCTGGGGCAAAGGGGTTTGTAGGCCCAAGCATTGCCTGGGGCCCTCGTAAAAGGCGACAAAGAGGGAGTCGGGGTGGACCCCAAAAAACCATCTTGAGGTGACTGGAGCCACAACGGGGGCTCTCATAAACATGTTTACTATTCGCAATATCTATTATTTTTAACTTCTTCATGTTATCTATTCTTCACCCCCCCCCCCCTTTGGCCCCCCTTTGTGCTTTTTACCCCACACCGGACCGCTTTCATAATAGCCGAACAATGTTTTACATAATAAATTACATTTGCTTTATGTTTAATTTTCGTATTTTTAAATTGGTTTTATAGTCTCTTTTGGGAGGAATAATCTTCGCTATCAAAGGTCGTAAAGTCTAAAAAATATTCTTTCATTTCATTTTTTTTTAGCATCCAAAGACTTACATAATATATAGGCTATTGGCAGTTATAAAAAAATGAAAGGCGTCCTTGTGATTTCAGCGAGTTACATAGCAGCGCCCCTACACAACCAGTCACTCTTCCGACTCCCATGAAATTTAAACACAAATTCAGGTTCAGAATGGAAAGGGGCTTTTATGAAGACGAAACAGAGTCTATGGAACACAAGTTTCAGGGTCCCGAGATGGAGGAGGAAAATCTTCGCGATAACGTGTTGTTAACAGACTTTCTGCACTACCTCGAGAAAGTTGCGTCTAACCATGGTTAGTTACCAATATTTTATTCGTAAATATAGAAAAGTTCTCTTCAATGGCGAATACAGGGTGGGGCGGTGGGGCTGTCGCCCCCCTCCCCATGACGTTCCGATTTTGGTTTCTTAGTAAATTATTACCATCCCAATTATGAAATTTTCGACTTTTTAACGTGTTTTATTAGGCATTTGAAAGTTGCAAATTCACAAGATTTTCGCCTTTAGCGATAAGGGGCACAGCCAATGGTAGATAATCTCAAACTGACCCTGTACTGGTTTTGAAAAACGAACTCCCTCCCCCAGCCCCCCCCCCCACCCCCCCCCCCACCCCCAAGCCACCCTAGATACAATACTTCTTTCAAGACCGATTTCGTTTATAATAATTATCTGAAAACCTTAAAAACAAATCACCGACCCCTCCTCCTCCTCCATACTGGTTCTCTTTAGTTTAGATACGCGTGTTGTCAAATCATAATATTTAATATTTGTGGCTAAGAATGTCAGAAGATTATCGGTTATTATTTACTTTTTAGTTTTTATAATCATTATAGCATGAGTCTATCGAAGTCGGCTATAGCCATGCCTGAGCCTACCTGAAGCTTCATCTTCTTCACTATCTTCTTTGTCTTTCCACCAGTTCTTACCACGTTGCCTCTCTTTCCACCACTTTTCCTGTTGAACTCTTTCCCAAGCTGCGTTTCGTCTTTCCACATATTTATTTTTGTATTTTAATGGAATATTTATGTCACTTTCTTCTAGAACGACTGTCTGAAAATAAATTTGTCTCGGGTCATGGTGAACCTATTTCCCCCCTGCATTCACAACTAATTAGCCCGCATAAAATATACTTTTGTGGTCAAAAAACCATAAACCACAAACCAAGCTAAACCATTGTTACATGTTTAACTCTCTAAACACAAACATAATAACAAAATTTATTTCTTAGTGACATTGATGCCTCCTCGGGTCTTCGGGTGACCACTAAGGCCACCAAAAAAAAAAACGACAACAAACAATTTAAAGGGAGCCGAATCCAAATTCGACGACCCGGGAGTTGGGTGCCATGTTTGAAGGAGAAAATTTCAAAAGAATCCCCAACCTGCAAAGTGAGTGTTGGGGCCCCTTAAACAACAAAAAACGAAAAATTTGTAATCCTTTTAATTTAAAAGTTTTTTCCAAAGCGAGTGAAAACCCCCCTTTTAAAAACAAGATTTTAAATGACTTAAAAAAAAATATATTTACTTAATTTTCCCTCCTATTTTTATATAAATAGGGGCCCTTTTCATTTATAAATTTTCATGAATAGATACAGATTTATATTTATTTTTTTTTTTAAAGAAAGAAAGTGATAACAGGGGTCATCAAATTTGGGTTTGTTTTTGGGTTTTCAAGTAGTGGGTTTTTTTACAATGGTGGGAAATAAAACTGTGAAACCATAAAAATAAGTGTATGGGGAATGATTGATTGTAACATTGTTTTTTATAAATTTAGAAATGGTTGAATGGGTTTAAAATCTGATTTTTTTTGTATGCAAGGTAAATACAAAATTCAAAAAAATTTTAATTTTAGACATTAACATTTAAAAAACACACATAAAAGGGTCGCTTTATGACTATGGCCCACTACATTTACTTTTGGGGCAAAGTTTAAAAAACTGCCCAAATTTTTTCCCATATTTATTTTTGGGGTTTTATTTTTATTACTAGGGTTGAGGTTATACAGTGTTGCCACGTTTTCAGGTCATTTCTACTTGTTGAAATATTTTGAAATTTGGGTTTCCCACGAAATCTCGACAGAGTTGGGTTGAGGTGATTTTTTAAAAGATTATTATTTAGATTGTGGAATAACCAATGTTAAAATATTTATTTATAAATTTCTTTGTTGGGGGGCAAAAATACAGCACATTTGGTGTTAGAATGTTTTGGTTTTTTGTGCCCCTACAATGGTAGGGAATTTGGGAATTTTTATGGGATTGGGAAAACGGGGAAAAAAACCGAAAAAATAGTTCGGTGATATGTGTTTATAATTTTTTTTTATTATCAAACATAACTTCAAGAAAAAATATAAAAAGAATTTTGGGTCGATTTTTAAGGGTTGTAAGTTTTTAAAGAAAGACTCAAAGAAAAAGAAAAGGGACATTTTTTAGAAATTTTTTCACAACAGAGAAAATTTAAAAAACAAACATTACGAGCACATTGATTTATTTACTGACTTTAAACACTACATGTCCCAAATTTTAAAAAGCGTTTTTGTTCTCCTGCGAACTTCAAAATATCAAAAGAAATTACATTTGGGAAAAGCTTGAGCCAAAATTTTGCATTCGTACTTTTCAAACTACCTTAATTTTTTTCCCGGATCGACATAAATTTTTTTTGGGATACTCAAAGCACTCCAAAAAAATTTTACTATCCCGATCATGGGTTTTGAAAAAAGCCCCCCCCCCCCCCCCCCCCCTCTTTTGGCCACAAGTAAATTTTAAAAAATCGCCAAATTTGCAATTTTTTTTAGACTTTGAGGGTTTGCAAAGGAAAAAACCCGGGGAAACCCTTTAAAAGAAAAATTGCTATGCACGAGAAAAAAGAATTTAGTTTTTGACGGTGGGTGAAAACAGAACGAGGAAAAAATAGATTTTCCCCCAGGGAATTTTTTAAAGGACGAAATTTCTTCACTCTAAAGGGTGAGCGTTTCCCCCGCAAAACCTCGTAACAAATCATGGTTCTTCCCTTTTTAAATTTTAGAGGGAGAAACCCCGTTTTGGCCGTTGGCAGAGTGAGTATAATTAAATTTAAAGAAAGTAATTACAATACGTTTTCGTAGAAGTAACCTTTTTTGTAGGGGTTTTTAAGCAGTTTAAAGAAAGGGGTGTCTTAAAGTCTCGGTAAAATCCCAAATTGGCAGGCCATGGCGCGTTTTAAACCAGAGGTCTGGGTTGATCCCCATTTGGGGGATACTTCATTCAACCCGTATAAATTTTCTAATAAAGTCCTCCCAAAACGGGTTAGCTTAAAACCTTAATTCATAATACCCAACTTTATGGGAGAGAGAAATGATTGGTTTTTCCAGTGTTTTTTCAGTAATGACAGGGTACATTGCCCGTCTTTTTTGCGATTATTTTCATGGATGTCCCCAAAATTTAAAAACCAAAAAAGCAGTTAAAATTTAAGGGGGGGTTTTCTTATGTTTTCGGGGCTCAATTTTTGGGGAGCTATGGGGCGTTAAGCCAAAGGTTTTTTGGGTTTTGATCCCCCCGTCGGGGCATACTTTTATTACAACTGCTATCATTTACTGATATTTATTTTGTTTAACTTATTTGTTATTGTAGTTTACTTGTCCCTTAAGTCGCCGTGATGGTCAAAGTGCTATTTTATAGGAGTCAGTCAGGGTTGATGGTATAGGACGGAAGAGAACTGATGGCATTCAAAATTGTGCATTGTTTGCTTGCGATGATTCACTTAAAGGTGCGTCTATTTACTAAGTGACAACAAGTTGACTGTAACGTCAACTTTAGTGAGAAGAGCAAGTGAAAACTGTCACCTCGAATTTTCATCATACCAAATTAAATAGCAATTAGTTACATTTGCCGTATGTAGTCGTTTATTACGTTAAGGAAACATTGGCAGACGGCATTAAAAATGTTAATTGTGTAATTGTTGCCAATACACATCTTTAAGCACGTAGCTGCAGTCAGATGCGTGCAGCGTTGAGCCAAGCTATAAGCTCTGTATTGGCAATAATTACACATTTTACACTTTTAAAGACGTCTGCCAATGTTTCTTTGAATTAATAAACAACTACATACAGAAAATGTAAGAAATATTATGTTAATTTGGTATATGGAAATTCAAGGTGTCAGTTCTACTTGCTCTTCTCACTAAAGTTGTCGTTTCGGGTACTATTGTCGCTTCTCGCTGTCGATCCATCACAATACGTATGTCTAAATAGACCCCCTTGGATCAGTAGTAGGGGAGGCTTACGTCTAAATAGAAGCGAAAACAGTAGAGTGAAATTAAGTCTTCCTGTCCCCCCGCGTCTACCCTTACGTTCCTCCCCTTGGAAAAAGTATACATGGTGGTAACTCACATTATAGAAATTGTTTTATCTTGGAGGCGCGAATAATCTTAGTTGTTGCGCCCTAAAACTACTAATACTAATACAATACTATAAATATATACTTATAAATTGTCTTTTACCCCACAATTAAGCATTTTTCAGGCATTGTGGGTTTTTTGATTATATTCTTGTCAGATTTATTTTGTATGTAACATAAATTATTTATTGTTACAATTTTGCTATGTTGTATGAGTCATGCATGTTCTATGACAATAAATTTGTATTCCTATAAAAAAAAAAAAAAACAAAAAAAAAACAATCAATTATTATCCTGTAATCAATGATCTGTTTCTTCCCAGGGCATCAGTCTCACATACACAGAAAGATCACGTGATGAACGACGAGACTTACGACTTCAATCATCCACGTGAAAACGATAAAAACAAAAGACACGAGGAAATAGATAAGACTGAGGAAGATATTAGAGATGATCATGTACACGAGTCCTTAGAGAGCAGTTCTACCGTTCCGCCAACAGAGAGCAGCACTGTGAAACTTCAAAACAAGATGGCCGCCCTGGTTAGTTCGACAATTTCGCCAGCAGAGAGAAGCACAGAAAATAAAATGGCCGCTCAGAGTTCTACAAATAAACCGACAGACAGCAGCGCAGAACGCGAAAAAGAACTTATGGGAAGAACATTTATCAAACCAATTATTGTAAGTAGCACAGGTCGTGAAAGAGAGAGCACTTCATATCACGTAACGACCATAAAGCAAGTGGAGAGTAGCACTGTCCCTAAAGATGAGAGCACACCACATCAAATAACAACTTTAAAGATGGCAGAGGGTAGCAGTGGTCATAAAAAAGATAGTACTACAGCTGAAGTTAGAACGTCGACGATACCAACCGAGAATCGACCAAACCAAAGAAATGAGAGAATTTCGATACCAGAGGATCCGTTCAAAGAATCCAGCAGAGAAGAGGTCGTCGAGAAAGGTGAGTTTTTCATGCATTCTATCCGCAATGTAAAGACGATCCAGATAGCGCTCTATGCGTTTGTCTTAGTTGCCGGAAAGACCGCAAGCAGCACTGTAGATATTTATAGCCAGAAAGATAGTAAAGGCAAGCTACATTATCAAGTAGGCCTTGTATAATCTGCATTGGTTGATGTGCAAACTAGGCTAGGCTCCAAGCTGCTTGGCGATAAGCGCTTGACTATGATTCGGGAGGTCCCGGTTTCGAATCCCGTCGAGACCGGCAATCCTAACTGAACGTTTTTCCCAAGGTTTCCTCAAGGGATTGAGTCCTCTAAACAGCCCAGGCCCCTCGGACATCCCTTCACAATAATTGTCGTATCTCCGACACACCTTGTTAGACACCAAGATGGGCATGCATTGCACTCTGGGAAGGTTTCTCACGAAAAAAACGATATTATGTATAATAGTAGTTATAAGTACAGACGCCCCCCCCCCCCCCACACTATGAGGGCAATTAAATGTGGATCGTACTCCCGTCGCACACAACAGCTGTATTCGTACTTGCGTGAAATGTGGTATTGTGAGCTTCAAACTAAGATTCGCTCAAACCCATGAAAAAATCAAAACTTGTTGCATGGCCGGCAGGGAAATACGCAACTGATTGAAATATTCGAGAGTTTAAGATGATGTCACACCAACTGTCATGGCCGACTGGTGGGCAAAAACAATGACATTCAATTAATATGGTAGACTCTTCAGTATGGCCGCGGGAAGCGTGTCTTTGGTTGGTTATCGCTCACTCGTCGATTGCGTCGGGGCCTACAGGGTTGGCTTGGTCGCTTTGATTTAAAGTCCCCCACTGAAAATCAGTTATATAACTGAGTGGGTAGACTCTAAATAAAATGTATTTATTTATTTTATTTAATTTGACGACTTCTTGAAGAGGGAAAACTGCCATCTAAATGTATACATATGTTACCAAAGCGGTAGGCAAATAGATTAAAAGCGGATCTTATTTCATTTCACCAATGCGAGTAAACTCTAGAAAACACTCTCAAATAATCCACTGCATCTTATAGTTATTTCAAATTGCTGAAATATTAATTTGTCAGTGAAATAATCTCCCACCTTCAAGCAAGGCTTCCAATCGGCACGCTAGCGCTCAGGGTGGAGGATAAAGACTGAGCGTCTAGCGCTTTGCTATGTAAAGCTAAATTATGTCATTGGGCAAAAATTACATTGGCGCCATCTAAACAAGGGTGGATTTCATCGAAGATTCCTCAAAGCTGGGTAACATTTGGCAGTTTAAACGAATCGAATATGTATTCTAATATTCTGTTATTAACGTTTTAGTTAGTCAACAATAGAATCTGGAACCCTGTAAAAGCAATTAATTTGCAATTAAACAAAAAAATCATACTGCCAATCGGAATTCGTAATCTTGAGACCTGACGGGGGGTTATACTAGTATCTATGGACGCACAGACGGAAGGACAGACCACTGCCTCCTAGATGCTACTCGTCGCTCCTCGTTGAGCCACGAGCATCTAGAAGGCACAACGCAACTTCTTTATCGACTCTGCTGAAACTCTGCCTGTTTCCTAGCTGACGAAGAGACCTCACCGCCACCTACACCGGCTCCAATGTCGCAACACTCGTCGCAAGAACATCACTCTTTCATCAGCAAGGCGTCGCTCTTCAAGCAGACCACCCAAGTAGCCGCCATCATGGCGGGGATACTTGTCGTCTGCGCGGTTCTCGGCTACTTGGGGTTGATCACGTGGAAGGTCTTAGAGAAGTGAGTATTTATTATTTATTTAAAGTCTATCCCATTCAGTTACAAAAACTTTTTTACAGAGGAGGACAACTAAATAAAACTATATAAAAAACGCAGAACAGATAGTACAAATTATTTAAAATTGTGTTTCTTCGTTTAAAATGTTCTTTTACAATTGCCCTTTCTTCGGTTTAATTTTTTTTGAAGAAAGGTCAAAATATAATAGTAAAATATTGAAAAAGAACAGTTTAATGCCCCAAAAAACACAATTAATAAATAAAACTAATTACATAAATGCATGCAGACAAAATAATGAACTGTAGTAGTAAAGTTAATATTACCACAAAAATGTATAGTAGGCCTAAGACAACAATTTTGATAGTAAATTCACCACTAGGCTAGTCAATCTATAGAAGAAAGGGGTATAATTCACCAATCATTAAAAAAATAACGCCGTTTGAAGTTGGAATTTACTCAGAAAAACGAACTGTTATGCCCTACGTCAACAAAATGGTCAGACCACTTTTTCATTTGTAGTGGGTCAAATCGTAATTTAATTAATGCACTAAAGCTATTCTAGACGATAAGTGGTGATAAACGATGATGGAAGAAACAAAAAAAATGATGCGGGACTCGAAACCACGTCCTCGTAGAGCCATACGCTTCGGACCAGTGCCCTAATCTTGTGTGCCACCGCGGAGGCCCATTTATGATTTCGATAAAAAACATAACGCAAAAATGGGAAAATAAAATAATAAAATTATTACAAATAAGTAATAGGGTAATGGGTTTGTAGGCCTATGCAAAAAAATTTTTGCACACAAACATACATTACAAACAAACAACCCACACACATTCATGTTTATATTATGTTATAGTTATCTTCATTTAACCAAGTTTAAATTTGTTGTTATGTAATGCATTGTGGACACTTCCTATTGTTATGTGGCCACAAATAAACAAAATAAATAAAATGTAGCTAATTATAGATTTATTTCATAAAGCTCACAAGACTTTCCTATTATTTCAAGGTAAGTCTTTTTTATGTATTGATTACTAGTAAGCTTGTTTTTCTTCCAGGAAACGAGCCGGCAACAGGGAAAAGCTGGTGAACGAACCGATAGCTACGCTGATAACGTAGGACTTTACGAGGTGAGATGACTTACACAACAATGACGACAACAACAACAACAACATACTAGAAACAACGGGAAACCCTTGTTTTTATACTAGTTTCTCTAAAAAAAAAGATATAAAATCAAGGGAACTATTAATTTTATTTTATTTATAAATAATAATAATAAATATTATTATTATTATTATTTAAAGGTTTTTATGCATAAGCCCACTTTAAGAACATAATTATTGATTCATAGCAGTTGTCGTAAAAGTTTGCCCCGACTGGGGTTCGAACCCAGAACCTCCTGCTTAACGTGCCATAGCTCTACCAAATGAGCTACCGGGACAACAGAACAAACCTTTACTAAACTGCTAGTTGTTGTGACTGTAACTGTCGTCTATGACATAAATCCATAAATAAATAAACAAAAGACTGCAATGTAGCTGCCATAACTGAAAGATCACATATTGATGAATTTGTAATTGTATTTTTGAAATGTGAAACTTATAATCGACCCTAACACCATGCATAATATTGTATCATTGTTCAGATATTTCAATAAATTACAAATTTCAAACAAGGATTGTGGAGGACGGGGTCGAGCCTCCCTCAAAAGTTTGAATATCCATGTGCTAATATTTGTATAATTTTACCACTGTTTGCTTGATGTCACACATGCCACCTAGTGATCGCTCCTACAGCTGCAGGTTAAAACATTGTACTAAAATGTAAATTAATTTTTATACCGGTACCCTAATAGGATACACGTTATAAATAAATAAATAAAAATAAGAAGTGGAATATTGTGAAAGCAAAGCAAAATATGTTTTTATTACTGTTGACAATAAGAGTTTTTATGTTATTAAAATTTCAAGTGATACGGTTTTCTAACCCTTTATTAATGTTTTATCGGTTTTATCGCCAAAAACAAAAACCCAAATCTTCTATTAAATGATTTTTGTCATCTTGCCCGATGTAACGGGTGAAGCGAACATACAAACAAGGGCATTCATGGTACTTTAATTTTCATCAGAATCAGCGAAGATGGGCGACTTTCGTCTCTCCTAGAGTTTTGTTGCAAGACAAGGAGAAAAAATGCCAACGCAATCCCCGGAAAATACATAGTAATACAGGAGACATTGATTTTTTATGTTTTGTGTAGAAGATACAAAATCTGTGTTGTAAAGGCTACTTGTATACAAAATAAATTAATTGTTTGATTGTGTGGGATATAGCTGTATTCAAACAAAACTACTGAATTTACTTTTTTGTGATCTGTCCATACCTTTCCCTTACTCTTGTACCTAGAGTCGCTGGAAAAATTTAGTTATTTTACTGGATCCAGTGCTCGGATTGGGTTTTGTCAGACTAGGAAGTGAGGAGCCCCATTTACAAAATTATTAAAATTTAAGGTTAGGTATTTTAAAAAAAAAATATCTTACTTAAACAACTTAAATTACATTTTGTGAGAAAATCTGCCCAAGGAAAATTCATACCCAACAGCGACAAAAAGTGCGCGGGTTATTAGGATGGAAAGTGGAAGGGCAAATTAAGAGGACTTATGAATGAATGAATGAATGAATGAATGAAGATGATGACGAACTGTTGATTAAATATCTGAACCCAAAAGATTTCAGTTGGAATTGCCAATGGCGGATATCTAACCAATACCTTCCAATTTAGTCTCGAGTTTTTCTCATGTGCTAACTAACTCTGAAGATCAAAATAAATATTTTTAATTTACTTTCTTTCTAGTCACCATTTGTATTTGTCTGCTTTTGTGAATAAAGAATGAGTATTATTATTTGGGTAAAAAACATGCTTACAGTATTAACCGGTTACACAGTAGTAGAGAGAGTATTGCCCTAGGCCTACAAGTTCAATTTAAACTGTTTTGACACGTGTAAATTTAAAGATGAAAGTCACTGCTCTTATCACAAACATTTAGTTCGGTTTAACTAAAAAGGTTCCCCTAATACGACAGGTATGTTCATCACGGAAATTCAAACTGAACTATATATATGGCTGTGTGCTAAAGTTAAACCCTTTTAGCTAAATCGCAGTGTTTATCAATATCACTAGTTCAAAACTAACTCGTAATTCAAATTAGTAAAAAATGTTTAACTCGTGTGATAAATGCAGTGAATGATAAGCTATGAAAATAAATATTTAAGTCGTTTCTCAGATTTAAGAAAGTAGACGAACAGGTGGCTGCAGGAAGTCAAAAAGAATATAAAATACCGCCCCAGCATGCCTACCTAAATAAATCAGAGAATACACTGTATATTTTCTTGGTGGTAATGTAATCCAATGTCAAGTAGAAGAACATAATACTATAATAATTTTTCAATCACAAAACCCGTCAGTAGTCACCACTAACACATTTTTACATGCCTAAAACTTGCTAAAATACTCCAATAACAATTTTAAAAATTGAAAAAGTTCAGGGGCTGTGTGCCCTGGACCTGCATTGGGTGAGGGCCCCCCCCAGATCCCTCATTGGCATTACACATCATCATATACACTTCACCCGGGAAATGTGTAAAGGCCTATACCCACTAAAAATTTTTCGATGGACACATATTTTTTTGACCGGGGGCTCCTGATTTTTAAGTTACGCCACTGGGTCAACACCATGCCATTCGTGTACTGTAGTACATACACACATTCTTAGAGGTTATACTCTTTGTAACTGCATTACATAGTAATCTACAAACGTGACACTAATAGTGAGAGCTGTTAGCGGAAAAATATTGCAAATCGGTTACCAGCGCGAAATTTTGCATGGGGGTAAATAAAAATTTCAGAATTAAAAATCCGCCGGGAGGCAAGCGATATCTCACCTAAAATTAGAATAATCCATAGCTCTAACCCAAAAATTAATTTTTATTCAAATTAGTATTTAAAATTATGTTTTAATGTGTATTAACCCAATCGTCCTCTTCTCATTTCCTAAACCACATTTTTCAACCCCCATCCCTAATGTTTATAATGTTTTTACCTTGATTTCCAGCATTTACAGTGAGGCACATAGGGAGTTATCAGCATGAAATTTGACATGATGGTTCATAATAACCTGAAAAATAATAATCCGCCGGGAGGCAAGCGATATTCCACCCCTTTTGTTTTCTACCACCCTTAACTTTGGGAAAATCGTAAGTTAGTATTTAATACATTTTGAATATTTCAATTGCTGATTAAAATTGTGAGTCGATGTGTTATAGTCCAGTCAACAAATCATTCATACAAAACAAACAATTTTTTCACCCCCAACCCTAATAATCATACTTTTAGTGACAAACACTGTTTAGTAAGTTACCAACATGAAATTTGGCATGGTGGTAGATAAAAATATAAGAATTACTATTCCGTTGGGAGGCAAACGATATTTCACCCCTAGTGCCCTCTATCATCCCTTAAAATTGGATTTGTACTAGGTCGTATTCAATACATTGTAATTATTAAAATTATTCAATAATATTATGCTCAAGCATGTTTCGATCCAATCAACCTAATTTCTCGTGTTTTTTTCTACCCCCACCCCTAATAGTGATTTTTTTCATCAACACTTATTAGCATGAAATTTGGCATGGTGGTAGATAAAAATATAAGAATTACTATTCCGTTGGGAGGCAAACGATATTTCACCCCTAGTACCCTCTATCATCCCTTAAAATTGGAATTAGTACTAGATCGTATTCAATACATACATTGTAATTATTAAAATTATCCAATAATATTATGCTCAAGCATGTTCCATTCAATCAACCTGATTTCTCATGTTTTTTCTACCCCCACCCCTAATAGTGATTTTTTCATCAACACTTATTAGCATGAAATTGGCATGTTGGTAGATAAAAATATAAGAATTACTATTCCGTTGGAGGCAAACGATATTTCACCCCTAGTACCCTCTATCATCCCTTAAAATTGGAATTAGTACTAGATCGTATCAATACATTGTAATTATTAAAATATCCAATAATATTATGGCTCAAGCATGTTTCCATTCATTCAACCTAATTTCTCATGTTTTTTCTACACACACACACACACAGACTAACTAATTACAATTAAATATAGTTTCCAGCTACATACTCGGTGTAATAAAAGATGGTAAGTGTAAACAATTAAATTCTAAAACTAGGGGGAAAAAAATAAAACTTAAGTTTGTATGATTATTTTTAAAAATGTACCTTAGTAATGGCTAATTTAACAGACGTAAGATACAAACTGCCGGCCCCCTTAAATAAACTAAAACTATTGAATTTTAATTTGATTTTTAATTGAATACATTCTTCCAGATAACCACCCATGAAAAAAAACGAATCATTAAACACTCTTTCCAATTTTAAGGGATGTACTTGGGGTGAAATATCGTTTACTTCCAAACGGAATAGTTATTCTTATTGTTTTATCTACCACCATGCCAAATTTCATGCTAATAAGTGTTGATGAAAAAAATCACTATTAGGGGTTGGGGTAGAAAAAACACTAGTAATTAGGTTGATTGGATCGAAACATGCTTGAGCATAATATTATTGGATAATTTTAATAATTACAATGTATTGAATACGACCTAGTACCAATTCCAATTTTAAGGGATGATAGAGGGCACAAGGGGTGAAATATCGTTTGCCTCCCAACGGAATAGTAATTCTTATATTTTTATCTACCACCATGCCAAATTCATGCTAATACTATTAGTGTTGATGAAAAAAATCACTATTAGGGGAGGGGGTAGAAAAAACATGAGAAATTAGGTGATTGAATGAAAACATGCTTGAGCATAATATATTGAATAATTTTAATAATTACAATGTATTGAATACGACCTAGTACCAATTCCAATTTTAAGGATGATGGCACTAGGGGTGAAATATCGTTGCCTCCCAACGGAATAGTAATTCTTATATTTTATCCACCACCATGCCAAATTTCATGTTGGTAACTTACTAAACAGTGTTTGTCACTAAAAGTATGATTATAGGGTTGGGGGTGAAAAAATTGTTTGTTTTGTATGAATGATTTGTGGCTGGACTATAACACATCGACTCACAATTTTAATCAGCAATTGAAATATTCAAAATGTATTAAATACTACCTTACGTTTTTTCCCAAAGTTAAGGGTGGTAGAGAACAAAGGAGGGTGGAATATCGCTTGCCTCCCGGCGGATTATTATTTTTCAGGTTATTATGAACCATCATGCCAAATTTCATGCTGATAACTCCCTAGGTGCCTCACTGGTAAATGCTGGAAATCAAGGTAAAAACATTATAAACAATTAGGGATGGGGGTGAAAAAAATGTGGTTTAGGAAATGAGAATAGGACGATTGGGTTAAAACACATTAAAACATAATTTTAATAATAATTGAATAAAAATTCTTTTTGGGTTAGAGCTATGAATATTCTAATTTTAGGGGATGATTTAGGGGGTGTTGGGGGTGAGATTTCGCTTGCCTCCCGGCGGATTTTAATTCTGATATTTTTATCTACCCCCATGCAAAATTTCGTGCTGGTATCCGGATTTGCAATATTCAAGTGTTAGTATTTCCCCTTTACAGCTTCACTATAATCCTCATTTTGTGATAAGAGAATGAAAAATACACCAAGAAACCTTGTTTCAAAAAAATAATTATTTACTCTAACCTACCCTAATTTTATTACAGAAAAAAGGATGCTTTAGTTTATTTAAAGCAGCACTTGCATCACAAAGCGTTATTTATCACACTATTACTATATTTTTCATTTTTTTATATTATTACAATTTTATTTTTTATACTACGTATTTAGTATTATTAATTTAAATTTTAAAGGCATTTTAACAGTAAAGATTATTCACGTAGAGATTGGTGAAATTTGAGTCATGCTTTATAGTTTATACATGTTAAATACTACAAAAATGACAAACAAGCTATAAAATTTTATTTGTTACTATAAAGCAAAGGATTGCCCAGGATCAATTTTAAGTATAAGCCTAGCCCTACAATTATAAGCATAAAAAAAGTTAAATTAAAGCAGACCAAGCCATCCTGGCAATGCACAAACAATGAACAACCAGAGAATGGTATTTTAAATAGGAAACACAACACCGAATAAACTAGTGTCGATCACCAAGAACATGTCTATAAGATAATCAGAACACACAACAAGTATATTTACTACTGGACAATAGTCGACTGCCCCAAAAAGAAT
>JAMZAV010012436.1:0-15808 GCA_024449915.1 Sweltsa coloradensis | reverse complement strand
AGGTTGTTGTTGGCGTACCTGTTTGTGCATAGATGTAGTAAGGTATAGGCATGTTCTTCCGGTTTTAGATGTTTTGTTTCACATATCCTATGATTATGGGATCTTATTGATATATCTAATGCATGAGAACATGTGATATAAATCAGTTTTTGGTTATCTTATTATTACTTGAATCTCGGAAAGTAAGTAGTCGCAGGGTTTATGATTTATATAATAATGAATATTGTCATGTCAACATGATAACTAATAAAAAGGCTTATTGCTCAATTATTCATAGCTCGCACACAAAACAATAACTAGTAAAACGCCAAAGTCGTTGTTAGACGAGTGAGTAAGCCATGTGTTGAGTACCCGGTATCATTCCCTTTTCTCCCCCTATACCTAAGACTGGATCTAGACAGCGTTGGTCTTTCCTCCCTATAGCCTATATCATAGTCTAGAGTGGCACATTATGGCCTTAGGTGACGCGCCCTTAAAACAAATAAACTCAACACCCTATCATTTATACCTATATATCAATCAACTTATATGCAGATGTTCCCGCGTATTCAACACATGACTCGCTCACTCGTCTAACAACGCACCGGTCTGTTTAAAATTTCAGCGCAATCTATTCAGAGATTCGGTGCTTTTTATAGTACAAACTACAAACACACACACCCACGCAGCCACTCAGCCACACTTAGAATGACCGAAGCGCCGTTTGAGTTGAGTTGTAGACTACGTATCGCTGCGCTTACTAGTCTATAATAATACATTGCAAAGAATATATTTATCTTTTGAAGGTAGAAAGAAGTTGTCTAACAATCGAATCGATTTTATATATATAAATTAAATCAAATACCGATTATTCATCGATTATCCACTAATCGTACTTATACAATCAGCGCATCCTGGGTAGAAGCTTTGGGAACAAATTGATAAAAACGGAAAATATCATAAATCCTGCGAGTACTTATTTTCCGAAATTCAAGTATTAATAAGATAACCAAAATACTGATTTATATCACACAGTCATTCTGTGTGTGGCTGCGTGGCTGCGTGCGTGGCTGCATGAGTGGCTGCGTGGGTGTGTGTATTAGTTTGTACTATAAAAATCACCGAATCTCGGAATAGATTACGCTGAAATTTTAAACGGACATCCGGTGCGTTGTTAGACGAGTGAGCGAGTCATGTGTTGAATACGCGGGAACATCTGCATACAAGTTGATTGATATATAGGTATAAATGATAGTTTTGAGTTTATTTGCTACACGAGCGCGTCAACTGTTAGGCCATAATGGCGCGCCACTCTAGCCTATGCTATAGGGAGGAAAGACCAACGCTCTCTTGATCCAGTCTTAGGTATAGGGGGAGAAAAGGGAACGATACCGGGTACTCAGCACATGGCTCACTCACTCGTCTAACAACGACTTTGGCGTTTTTCTAGCTATTTTTTGGTGTCCGAGCTGTGAATTGAGCAATAAGCCTTATATGTTGACATGACAATAGTGTCATTATTATAAACTACTTCCGTGGATGAAACTTTAATTTTTTGTTAATCCGCTAAATTGTTTATAAAATATAAAATATTATGAACTCTTCTAGATAGCTTTAACATGATAATTAAAATTGTCATGTTGCTTGCGTTTCTTCCATCACATCACGGTAATAACATCAACCTTGTATTGTGGAAGCATCATTAGCCTGCCTCATTACCACATATTTTTTGGCAATATTATTATTTTTACTATCGACAAATGTTGTTTTTCTGTCACTTTCTTTGGTAGAGTCATACACGTGGTTCTTCTTAAACTTTTCAAGGCCGCACCTTTTCTCGCGTGAGTATTTGCATGTATCGACCGTACTGAAAGGTTTTGTTGTGCTTAAAAGTGAAGGTAATTGTTAATCATTTGAATATAAAAACACTTCGACTAGAGCTTAATGCTTAGATCTCTGATTAGATATTAACAAGTAAAACAACCGCATTGCGTTCAAGAATATTGAAATTTAGTAGTATATGATAATGAACGAGTAATTATAATACTTCGACGCGTGATTAGAACATGTGATGATGGCGCTTCACATACACAATACATCTAAAACAAAGAGAATTCTTTTCACCATCATAGTCACATCTAGTTACGGCTATCAAGTATGTGTCGGATTCAACACAATTGTGTCCATTTGTAATAGGTTACTGAAGACAACCCTGGTTTTAATGTGGAATGGAATAGTTTATTGTGTAACTCTTTTGGCGCGCTAATTTTCATACTAAAGATTTTAAATGTTGTAGGTATATGTTTAGGGGGGATGTGCGGTTGTCCCTAATCGAGTTTTTTTCATCATATTGCAATTTATGTGCATATAGAGTCATAGTAACATGGAAATATCCTTACTGAACAATATCCCAAAGTTTCGAATTGTTTAGGTGAAAAGAAGTCAAAATATGGTCCAGAATATATGTGAAATCACTGGTAACGTTTCTAACGATATTTATTACATTTAACATTGCCAAAAAGGTTGGCGCGAACAAATCCAAAATGAAGTTAGAATAAATTTAAGGGTGGTTTTATTTCCGAGATACGAATAAAGTTACAACGGAAATTCTGATTTTGCCTGTTTCGGCCACCCAATCCGGCGTTTTCTTTAAATTTAATTGCGCGCCATTCTTTTATACAACAGATAATTCTAGTCAATCATGGGTGTCCACGTGTGCTTGCTGCAAACTAGTAATTGGCATGACTTGTGTTTGTGGCTTTTGACTGGACAACAATAAAAGCAGATAATGATAGAAGACGTAGATTTTAGAAGTTCTCTGGGATTGTTCGACCTTGATATATCTGTGTGACCTTCAACAGTGACAGAGTGGTTGTCGTGAGGACTCTGATCTATCCTCATTAGTAGCTGAAATACGACCACACTCGGCGATCTGAGAGCTCAGTTCTGTAACAATTGTTAGCGGAATGAAATGTCGTTTTTCAAACGAGCACATAATCTGTTATAGTTCAGTATAGTTGTTCCACAGAAAGTATGCCGATGCGCGCGGTTTCGGCGCGCCAATGAACGATCAGTATTTTACATTGGGGACCGCTGATTGGCTGCAATCCACCCGCCGGTGACGTCGGCATCTGCATGCTTACTTGAATGAAACTCGGACCTTCTCGTCGTGCTCGTCGACATAGCCCAAGCTGTGCTTAGTATCCTGCCAACAAGTACCCCAGTAAGAGTATTACTACCTTGGAAATACATGCAAGAAACGGAGCGGAATGCACGATCAAATCTTTGTACAAGAATGCAATTAAAAATAAGTGATTATAGTTAGCATTGTTAATGCAACTATTGCAAAACAACAAGTTATTGCTATAGTGGCCTACGTCGTGCAGTAGGCTGTACTGAGTCCTGTACATGGTTGTCAAGTGTTAAGAGCTGCAATAACAAATTAGTTTTCGTATTGTCAAAATTTTCTCACTATTCTTTTAAATTGTCAATAAATGCAGAAGCTAGTTATGCGTTATTTCAAAATAACATTAAAAATACACGTCAGGCCCTACTGGTATTTATTAGTTAGTATAGTAAGTACCCTTATGCTTTCATTAACATATAGTCCTGTCCAATAGGGTTTATGAAAAATATAGTTATTTGGTTATAAATTGAAACCGAGAAAGAAACCGAAAAAAGGAATACAATTAATATGTGTACCTCCATACCAATACTCCAATACCTCCATTAACATAATATTAGAAAAAACGCCAAAGTCGTTATATTTTGTTTTGTCATTTGGGCACTTGGTTCGGTCAAAATAAGCTGAACCAAGAAGGTGAGCGATTTTGGGATGCATATTTTTGCGTGTTTGAGTGTATTATTTTGTGCACATTTTCAAGACACGATGGTACAGATGATCATTTTAGATTAGTGCGATACCCCATGTGGGGCAAAAAATAAGCATGCTAAAGCCGATTTCAGTAATTCCCAAAAACGCCAAGTTTCGCAAATTTCATGATTAAAAATTTTAAAAATTCGTGTAAAATCACAGTTACAAAATATAATTTTTAAACTCATTTCACTGTAGTGTTATAAATAAGTGGTAAACCATAATTATTGGGGGTAATGGCTTCTTTAAAGCGGGAGTGGTTATCCCACCAGAAAGTTTGTCAATTCATGACCCGGCACCTCCACCATCATTACAACAAACGACGGCCATTTTTTATGGTAAGGTAAATCCGCGCCATTCTTACGTAGGTTATACTAGCAAATATAATTATCAGTCGACACAAACTATAATGAATTATTAACAATGTGCATAATGGACATACATACATAATTAAATACAATTAATGAAACTACGTCATTGTTATCTCGCAACAAAATTAATTAATCACTTCGGTAACGACATGTTACATGGTTGCTTGATAATACTTCCCCAACATAATATTGTAGTATAACATAATACATGAAGATATATATTTGTGCTTGAAGTAACTAGAATATCTCATTCCAGTAGTTGGTAGTCAAACATTACATTATTCATTGTCAATTATTACCACTTTACAATCGCTCGCATGAATATTACGATTTACGATTTTGGCCCCAGGGCCTAGCGTACAGAAACGCGAATTATACAAGTTATATCCAAAATAACAAGACTAATTTATAACATAACATATCCATACCCATATATACTTCATTGATTTTGTTGGACCATACTCGGTTATATTTCTTTTGCTTTAAGTTAGACAAAACAGTATCATGTACCTCAAACTTATCAGGTGATTCCGGAACATTAATCAGAAGAACAACATTCAATTGATTCAATTGCTTCTCGTCCAACAAGTTATAAATATAAAATACATTACTCGGTCATTCTTATCTTCGCTATAAGCACTCTGTCGACATCGCATGTCTAGTCTAGTCTCCATCTCAAGTAGGATGCGATTGGTCCGGCTTCATAGACACAAGACTCAAGACACAATTATTCAGTTGCGTGCGTAATCGGCATCGATTACCTTGTGCATTCTATGCACATTTTAGTCGATGATTAAGAAATATACGATTGTAACACTAACATTCACCGAGATGCGAACGAACGTGCATGATATCTATCGACATGCTGGCACAAGTACAAGGTAAACGGGACTCTTGCACCATTCCTTGACCTTGTGGCCTGTGACACGGGCCAACGGGGCATGCTGGCACTTACTAACCTTTGACCTACTAATATTGCAATGGTGATGCTCAATTCTGTACTAAAACCACATGTACGCTACTGCACAAACCAATTGCATTACAATTTGAGATGTTACAACATTACAATTTGTTTAGCATCCAGGCCTGAATTGGTCTGGCCAGAGGTCTATAGGTGCAACCATCGAACGAAATATATTTATCGGTTAGTTTAAATCAATTGCGTCATCAAGTTTTATTAATGGGGTACACTGTATATCCAAATTTTGCGGATATCGATACACACTTGTGACTTTTCGTATATCAGGAATGGCTTACTATGATGACGAAAATACACAGTTTAGTAGGCCTATAACCCCGATCGAAATCAGTCTATTATATTTCATGAAGCCTCCACCTCCCACCCTATTAACGTAAACTACTGGTGCTCCACAAGGGTTTTGTGCTAGGTCCGCTTCTTGATATTTTCTAGACTTACCTAAGTATGTACTATGCACCTTCTTGATATTTTCTAGACTTACCTAAGTATGTACTATGCACCTTCTCAATTAATTTTTGGCCTGTGAGTAGGGGAGTAGTGTATTCCCCTAAACTAAGGGCGAGCTCTGGCCGGTTGGGGTGCATGTTGCAGAGCGAGCTCTCGCGCAACTTTTTATCACACCTTTCTTCATTCACACAGCCTTACTCATATTATTTTCTTCTTTCACTTTTTCTTCTCCATACTTGCGGCCCTCTCTTGCAACGAGCACTCCTCCGTTCCCACCCAGTTTAACCCATTCTATCCAACATCCTCACTCCTTCCCTTTAACCCCGCGTCTTCCCTTATACGTTCCTACCTTTGGAGGGAAGAAAAACATGGTGGTAATCCACAATATGGAAAAAGAAAATTTGGAAGATTCCAATACACTTGACATGGGCACTGATAACTCTACTGTTGAGTGCCTTAAAACAACATTAACTAACATTAACTAACTAACTCAATTAATTAAGTTTGCAGGTGATACTACTAACTTTTCCGACAAAATTAGCCTCGTAGAAATTAAGATATCCAATTCAAGAGCTTCAAACAGAGTTGGTATCGAATATCGTTAAAGCATTAGTGTGGTTTAAATATTAAGATGAAAATTAACTCTAAAAACGTTCAATATGCCTTAAATTGTTCCCAAATTTCCATTCCAAACTCTCGAATGAGTTAAAATGGAATGTGTGAACTATTATTTTTCTGTTCGTAAGAGAACTGTATCTTTGGGTTAGTAAATAGGAGTATTGGTATGAGCAGGCAACGTACAGTTTAAACTGCTCTCCTTACCTTCATACGACATGTTTTAACATGTTGCATTCCAGCGTGGCGAAATAATATGTGCAGAGTTGAGAGTGCAGGAGGATCACTATAATGTGAGGGTAGTTAGAACCCTAGTGCAACTTCACGCCGCAATCAATGTGACGCTTCGAATAATAATTGTAATTGTAAGCAAGGTGGTGTTGAGTTGTTGAGGGTATCGTCCGGCTGGAGGCTGGACTAAGGACATCGACATACTCTAGCTGGTAGTCGGAAGGCGGCTGGGACGAAGGAACAAAGGTGGTTATCTAACACTAACCTGTTCTCTTGCAGAGTCGAATGAGAATGACGTACGCTCGCTCGTTCGTTCCTAAACAGGTTCTTCTCCAGCTCCAACAGATCTTTAACCATCTCAGCACTCTTATTATGCAATATCTTAAGAGTCTGTGGAAGTCCTTATCGTAATATATCTCCTTATGCGCAAGGATATTTACTATTCCCCCCCTAAGAAACTTTGGAGCAATGCTAAGTGTGGTTGGGATTACTTTTAAACCGACTCGCTCCACATCCCGCAAACGTAACATATTGTATATATATGTGATTTTGATTTTTGATTTGTATGAACAGTCACTGAACTGATTTCAAATCAAAATGAATTATTGAAAATCGCACAAAAAACGAAGTGCGTAATAAACATTTTTTTGGGCGGGATGTGCAAGTGAGTTAATTAAAATGTAATGCCATGCCGCACTAAGCATTGCCCCAAAGTTATTTAGGCAAAACACTGGTAAATATCCTTGGTCTACAAGAGGAGACTACGATACCAGTTTACATGACGTAATAAGCATCTTCAGAATCGACTTCAGTTTGCTCATTTTACGCGCTTTCAAATTTCTCAAACAATTTTAGTCATATCTATTTGTGATTTTTTGTAATACTGTAAAAATTAATTATGGAGGCATCAATCATAGCATTTTTCCATTAATTTATTAAAGAAAATAAACAAAAAATAAATACATTTTTATAGAATTTAGAATCTGTCAAAATGGTCAAAAACACCCAAATAACTACGCATTTTCTGATTGATCTATGGTTAATATTGAAACTTCTCTGATCTAGAACAAATCACAGGAGGAAAGGAAAAAAACGTATCCACCCTACAACTTTCTACCCTTTTAATTAAGCTAACAATTTATGTTTTGGACTTGATTAAAAGCTTTTCCCAATCTATTTGCAATACAATCAACTTGTTTTGTTGACAGAAGGTCGATGGCGTCAGATAAAAGATGTTACACAATGACCGTTGAGGTAAAAACATTGCTGGTTTTAAATTGATGATTGTTTCTTTTGAAGTAAATGAATAACCGTTTGACAACCATTTTATAACACTAAAACAATTAATAAAATCCGATTTCTATCCCAGTTTGTTCTTCGCTCACATACAATGTAAAATCGAATTATTTGTACAATATAATAAGTCTCCGTAATGTAAAGGTGTACAGAAATATGTTTCTATATCAGCTGGTGTTTCGTGTCCGCCTTTCGCTTTCTATCTATCTGCAGAGTTATTCTCAAGCTGTGTCACATGTGACCGCGACGAGATTGGCATTCTTATAGCGTGACCTTGGTTCTGTAGGGTGAACGTCAAGGCCACACAGATATAACTCTGCGCCCTTCTGTGCACGAGACGCGTGCCCGCATTACACGTGATAAGTGCCAGGCTGCGTGCCGCACGCGTTTATGCGCAAAAATTCAGCAAAACCTTCTTGGTGCTACAGGTGTATTCTGAATGAAATGTACGTTACGTTCAGCAGAGTCTAAGTGAGCTGAAAATTAGAGTGAAAAATTAAATTATTAGGCAACAGTCAAAAACAGCCACCAGCAATATGTTAAAAAACTAAAACTACGATCTTCATATTATTATTAATTATTGCGCTACCTACGAGTGCCATTTATTAACTTGTTAACAAAGTACTTAGGCTATCTAACATTTTTGTTAGAACATAATTCTCTTGTGGAAGTGGGCATCTTCGCCGATAAGAATTTTCAGAATTTAATACCCAACAAACAAAAAAAAATTAACATTACTTTTTAAATTTCACACTAACAGTCGGTTCTTCTTTTCAACTCACTAAAAAAAGCTTTGGATTTTTTTTATACAAGTCGAAATATTTACTGTGTGTTGAGTGTGTTTTTAAAATATCTTTCGGCTCGTTGATCGAAATCAATATCAAACTCGATCACATTATTATTATTATTCATGTTTTGAGTACGCATGTTGTAATACAATTATTTGTGACAAGAGCAATGAAGCTATCAGGTTGATATATTTAAGTTTTGTGTTTAAAAATACATGTGCTTCCCATACTAAACCGAGGAAGATCCTCATCACATCTCCCCTTGGAATTGTACAGTTTCCCGACCTTTTACATCTTAGTTCGTCCAAATATGGATGTGTTCAGATGCCTTCAATTGAAGTAAAAAAGTCTCAACATATTATAGAGCCAAATACTGGATTTTATGGAGCAAAACTCTCCTGATAATGCATCACTTTATTCACTTTTCTGTCCGCCCGTCACTTCTCACGATAAAAACCAACATGAGCTTTGATTACATGCATTTTTGTTGGCATTGCCCAATTGACAAGAATAATACAGATTGTTTTGTTGACCCTGAGGGCGGTGAGGGCAGACGAGACGGGTTCCGGATCCCTATCCTTGCTCTAACCGGGGATATATTTGCGAATCAGGCATCACAACCAGAAGGGATCAGAAGAGATATTGTTGTTACGAAACAATAACTACCCGTTAAAGTTCTATAACTTAAATGAACTGTGACAAGTTTTAATATGAATATTGATACTAAATTTACTTTATTCAAAGGAAAAAAGCTCTACAATTTAGTTTGATCAAGTTGCTCGTAACTAGGGCCTTTGAGAATACACAAATAAAAAACAAGCGCACAAATGCCTTTGAAATATAATGAATGGCCACTGCCATCTCATCTTTTAAGTCTACATTTCCAACATACTCCCCCTTTCATTTTGACATAATAATGACAGCAAATGAAACATAATATTTGACCATGACAGTCTACTGTGGGTATGTTGACATCACTCTTGCGGCTCGTGTGCGAATTGCATCATCTTCACTGCGTTGTAGGTCGGAAGATTTGACACTTCTAGGGGATATAACCGTTGTATAGGACGCACCAAGATTCCATGCTGCGTCTTCACCCGAGCCACTCTGACGTATCCGTCATTGCCGGGTAGAAGATCCAACACTTTTGCCATTGGCCAGTCCAGTCTCTTTTTATTGTCGCTCCCACAAGCACAATCTCGCCGACTGATAGTTTCCTGTGTCGTTCACTTGCCTTCCCGCGTTGTACCAGTTGTCCCAAATACTCTTTCCTAAATCGGCTTCGTAGATGGTCACGGACAATTTGTCTATAACGGAAACGGCGTTGGAAACCTTCAGATTCCAACATATCTAAATCTGGCACGTTCTGTTCGCGAATATCATTCAGAAACATCGCCGGAGTTAAAGGTATCAAATCGTCTATGTTGTCTGTAATGTAGGTGAGAGGTCTCCCATTGATGACTGCCTCAGCATCCACACAATACTGTAGGAAAGCTCTTCGTAGTTCAAAGAAGACTTTCCTAGCACGCGCTTGAGTATTCCTTTTACTGAGCGAATGAGACGCTCCCACCATCCTCCCCACCATGCTGCTGATGGAGGGTTGAATTTCCAGTGAATCTTGTCCACTGCGAATTCATTCTTCACCTTATCCCAGTCCAACTCTTGAAGAGCATTAGCACACCCAACAAAATTGGTCGCGTTGTCGCTATAGACCGTAGTGGGCCTTCCTCGGCGAGCCACAAATCTTCTTACTGACTGAATAAAAGCCTCAGTGCTGAGTGAGCTTACAAGTTCCAAGTGAATAGCTCGGTATACTGCACATGTAAACAACACTAGCCAAACTTTACTCTTATCCTTAAGATACATTGGGCCAGCTAGGTCCACTCCAACAATCTGAAACACTGCTGCGGTGGTTACTCTGTCTTGAGGTAATGGAGCTGGGTAAGTCGTTGAACTCTCTGCAAATCTTCTACATCTTGGACATTTCAAACAGATTCTTTTTATTGTTTGTCTGCTTTTCACAATCCAATATTTTTCTCGCAATTTTCCCATTAGAAACTGTACTCCTGCGTGACTGTTCTTGAGAGTTCTTCTCTGATGATCATATTCACCACTAGATGTTTGGACGGTAGTAGCACAGGGAATATGAAATCAATGATATCATCTTTCATAGCGAGTCTTGTCTTCACTCGTAATAGTCCGTCTACCCCTTAAATACTTGAAGACCGCAAGTCACTTCTCCTTCATAACGAAAAGATTCCTGTTGAATGTTGATTAGTAGATCTCTTTCTGCTGCGTTGAGCTCGTCGACTGTCAGTGCACCCTTGGCACTAATCTTCTTGCGAGACTTGTTAATAAATCTCTGCATCCATGCTGTGACCTTCACTAACCGATTGTATGATGAGAACCTTGTTATGTTCCATGGGTCGTCTTCACCGGTTGTCACGTGCATGGCGTTCATTACTTTCTTTTTCTGTTCAGAGAACACTAATTCCTCGTTGAATTTAGTTTCTCCCACTGGCCATTGTGAAGCATGTTCTTTGAGCCACTCCGGTCCCTCCCACCATCTCGAATGTACAAGGTCTTGTGAGCTGCATCCTCTGGATGGAAGATCAGCAGGATTGAGAGAGCCTGGTACATGCTCCAATTTTCCGGTTTAGTGAGATTGCATATCTCTTTTACCCGATTTCCAACGAAAGTGCCCCATTCATCATTCCTCCGTATCCATGCTAACGCTGTCGTTGAATCACTCCAAAAATGGAAATCAGTTTTGTCTTCTATATGCAAAGATTTCTGTACTGATTCCGATAAGCGACTTCCAATTAGACAGCTCATTAACTCCAATCGAGGTATTGTTGATTTCTTCAGCGGGGCTATTCTTGATTTAGCTGTATAAGTTGTACAGTAACTCCCTCAGACGACTCTGTTCTGAGAAAAACTACTGCAGCATATGCATATCCACTTGCATCACAAAACGTATGGAACGACTGTGAACTCACATAGCTTCCTACGTTCGCTATGTGTCTTGGAATTTTAATATTCGATAAGAATCGAATCTCGTTTAGCCATTTTAGAAACTTCATTGTAGATTCTTCATCCAGGAGTACATCCCATCCCATCTTACTAATCCACATTTCTTGCAGCATTAGTTTTGGTAGCAGTATTACTGGGCAAACATATTCCTAGTGGGTCGAAAATCTTTTGAGTCATAGATAAAATTGTTCGTTTTGTCACTTCCTGAACAGATTCGATGCTGGGTATATCAACACTCAAACTGTCCAGATGACGATCCCAATTCAACCCAAACAGAAGTTATCTGCCGTCTTCCATTTCAGAGTCTTCATCTTCGAATATTTCCACATTCTTAGGTCCATCTTAGCGTCTTCAAACAGTTTTACTGATTCCTCCCGAAATTGGCAAACTTCTTCTACTGTATCGACGGAAGTTACACAATTGTCAACATAGAGCGAATCTTGAAGTTTCTTGGCAATGAGACTTTTATCTTCAGGTACTTGTTGTTCAGTGATAATCTATGACACTACCAAGTAAGAATGGACTACAGTTGAGTCCAAAAACTACTCTTTTGTGTCTGAACACCTTAAATGGCGCTTCATAATCACTCTCCCACCATAAAAACCGCAGAAAAATCTCTGTCCTTCTTGTGTATTTCAATCATGAGAAAATGCCTTACGAATGTCTGAAGTGACTCCAATTTTCTTCTCTCGGAATCTTGTTATCATTGAAGGTATCAACTCTATGAGGTTCGATCCCTTCTCCAGACAATCATTTAGGGAGGGTGACTTGTTGCATTTACTTGATGCATCAAATACAGGGCGAAACTGGCGTTGTGAGACTATCTGGCTTGAAAACTGGACGATGAGGCAAATAGTGACTTGGTGTTTCTATCTCCGCATCAGGTACTTCCTCGATTATCCCTTCTTGAAGCCAGTCTTTAAAATTCTCCCGTAAAGTTCCAGTTTCCCTTCTTTCTTTTAATTTATTTGAGCAACAACAAGCCTTTTTCCGGCAACTTCCCTATTTGTAGGTAGAGGGGGGTGACCGTCAATCCAGGGTAAAGCCACCAGATACCTCCCTCTTCTGTGCGCGACACTGTTTCAGAAAATGATCTTTCGTTGCAGCCGCGGCTTCTTCCTTGGTAACCCTCTCTATAGGATCGCTAATACCAATGGATTCTAGCTCCCATAACTCTGCAACAGATGCATCACTGACTTTCATAGATGTCACTAACATTGATACGTTTGTATCTTCAGCCTGGGTTCTAATACGTCCCATCAGCGTCCAACCTAGTTCCGTTTCTACTGCTGTCATACCATTGTCCAACTTGTATATACGTCCAGTGAGTATCTGTCCGTATACATCAGCTCCAAGTAACAATTCAATGTCACTAGGCCTACCCTTTCCTATATCACTAACCCAAATATGATTAGTTCTCAATTGATTCATCCATTCTCCTTTAGCAACTCGTGGTATTTTCCCGCAAATCTTACTTTGACTTAGGACATCAATGGAAATAGGCCTACTAGATAACCTCCCAGGCTTCGAGAGTTGGAGTTGAAACTTATCATGAGACTTGGGTTGTGTTCCGCAAAGGCGACCAGAACGACCAGTCTGCGACCAATGGAATTTAAGTAAACACAATTCGCACCAATAACAGATCAATTTGCAAGAAACGTATGCGATGCGTTGCTGTTTTCACTGTTGTGGTCGAGACCAAGAAGCCCACAGTTTTATTCCGGTCGTGGGCTGGTCTTGAAGAAAGCGCGGTATTTCAAATCTTTCATTGAAAATCATGGAATAATGTCAACTTCCGACAATGTTCCTGTAACTACACATGGGTAGACAATAATTCATTCATTCTTTCATTCAAATCATCATTTATTTTGTAAATGATATGATTTATGTAACAATTTAACGAGATATCACAACTTTTCATTAAAACACGGCCTTGTAGATGCAAGCATTCACATTTCGGAGCCAAGGCAGTACCCCAACAATCAGACGTTGAGTGAAACAATGAAAATAACAATACCCAGTCGAGCCCAGAATGGTCGACCGGTCGCCTTTACGGAACACAACCTTGGGCTCGGTGTTGGTACACCAAACAATGAATGTGTGATGTCTCCTTACCATGAGATACAAATCCAAGCTGATCTGCTGTTGACTTCAGTACATACGAGCGTTGAGATCCAGTATCAATAAGAGCTCTAACTGTCCTTGACTCTCCGTTAGTAACAACATCAACCAACAGAGTCATAAGAACAAAGTCACTTGTACAGATCTGGTTTGACATTGAACTTTGCACTGTCTTCTCCACACTAGTAGACGTAGGTATGAGACTTCTCATATTTTTATGAGAAGGCAATTCAGGACACATCAAAACCAAATGTTTCTTAGCACACAGAGAACATCTAATGACAGCTTTGCATTTCTTGGATACATGATTAGAGCGGAAACAAGTAAAACAACATTTATTCTGTGTGAGTTTGTGTTTCTTATCGGCGATGGACATGTCTTGTGCCCGAACACAATCACGACTTTCGTGATGTTTCTCGCAAAATACACACTTCACACTATCGCCATTAAATAGCCCTGCAGCTGTAGGCACAACAAGATCATAAACGTCATGTTTAGTCTTGTTCCCTTTCTTCATGTCTCTAGCTCCATGTACCGGTACAAACTCAGATTTGGCTAGATCTATCTTACTTCGCTTTCAACTTCTCTGTTGAGGAATTCCATTAGACACGATAGGCGATTTTCACCTGCCCCACCGTGTATCGCTCCTCGAGACGATAACGAGCTTCTCAGCCAAGCCCTAAGAGTTTCATCAGGTAGACTTGACTCTACAAGAGGAAATAGTACTGCAGCACATTTATCGGTAGTCAGACCCAGTGTATCTAATGCCCTTAACTGACCTTCTATTTTATCAAAGATGCTGGAAAGCGTTGGTTTCTCTTTGTTAGAGACGTGCTGATTACTAACTTCAGCAGCTCTCTAACATAAACTTCAATTAAGAGATCCTCCTTACGAATCTTTCTTTTAGTGCAACTATTACCCTCGCATAGTTTTCACCTGACTGAGGGTAGCTATCGACAAGCTCGCTAGCACGAGTTCCACTTATCATTGACTGGACCAAATACTGAAATTTGTCACAATCATGAATCTCGGTGTCCTCGTGCACTTTCTCAAACTGTGACCAGCATGTCAACCACCCTGTCAGTTCACCATTAAACTTCTTAAGTTCTATCTTAGTAGAGTAAATGTCCGATTGGACCGGCTGTCAACCCCACACGTTGGTACACTGACATCTCTATTTACATAAGTGAGAGCTCTACCAACTTTACTCCTTACCTCTGCCAGACGATCTTCATAGCCCTCAATGGCTTCGCTTTCCATGGAATAATCATCGTCACTACAGTCATCATCCAGAAGCCTTTCTAAATATTTAGAGTCCAGCTGCCTCAGATCGGTCATAACCTTCTCCAGTTTTGCTAACTTCAGGGACATGGTGTCTTCCTCTGGGGAAGCTTCAGCAGCTCCTGCTTGACCTCATGTAGTGTCCTGGTAAACGAAGCCCGCACAGGCGTACGCATCTTCTTGAGTCGATCCATAATATCAAACCACTATCACAAATCACGTCGGGGTCACCAAAAATGTTACGAAACAATAACTACCCGTTAAAGTTCTATAACTTAAATGAACTGTGACAAGTTTTAATATGAATATTGATACTAAATTTACTTTATTCAAAGGAAAAAGCTCTACAATTTAGTTTGATCAAGTTGCTCGTAACTAGGGCCTTTTGAGAATACACAAATACCAAAAACAAGCGCACAATGCCTTCGAAATATAATGAATGGCCACTGCCATCTCATCTTTTAAGTCTACATTTCCAACAATTGTATTTGTAACAGTGGCGGATCCAGGGGGGCGGTAGGAGCGATCGCCCCCCCCCCCTTGATCTTGAAAAGCTAAATTTGATTCTATAATGAATATGCTCAGATACCAGAAATATCAATGATTTCTTGCGATTATGATTTTTTTTAAATTTATTGCTCTTAGTCAATTCTCACAGTTACCGATATTATTTTCTTGGTTTCACCCAAAATCGTAAACACATCTATAACTTCATAGATTTTGAAGGTGCCATGAAAATTTCAGCACGATCAGAGTAGCCATTGACCGTTAGAGCGCGAGCAGCAAAAAAAAT
>JAMZAV010012435.1:0-19057 GCA_024449915.1 Sweltsa coloradensis | reverse complement strand
TAAGAATCCTTTTATATAATCCACCCTGTCGAGATAATAATGCAATCAACAAGGAGGCAGCAACGGCGGGTGAGTCAGTGATTAACATGTGATGTCAGTGCATGGAAATGGCTATTTGCCTAATGAGGACGATATTGACAGGGATAGGTAATGATATTACAGTGATCTTTGAAATATGAATAATTATATCATAAGAGCAGTGCATAGATAATTAGTTGAGGTGTGATAAGCACAAATCCTTGTTACATATTATGATAAGAGTATACATTGACAAAAGTACATAGATAGATTGTAGTGCATAAGGGATGCAACAGTAGTGGTAATTAGAGCATGTTGATTATGTTATGCATTCTTGATAAGCTTATTTATACTTATAAATTAGATAATGACATGATAGTTGGTACCTACCCTTATCTCGTGCTGACGTAACACACTTAGTAAACAACAATGTTTTTAGCTGATAACAAGGGGGTGAGGATGGAGAGAGGAGCCAGTAACAACTGTTTACCATTAGAAGGAGGAGGCTACCAGTAACAACTGAATGCCATAGGAATTGGAAGAGGCTACCAGTAACAACTGAATGCCATAGGAGAGTTGTGATCACTACAGTAACAACTGGTAGATCAGAGGTCTGGAATAGACTGACTTTACAACAGGCAGATGCCCAGTTTATATACTGCTCAAAAGAGCCTAATTGTGACGTCGTTAGCTTTATTTAATAACATGTTTTGTTAAAATAAATGAAACTATTAATTACCTTGTTGACCAAGATATATCCTGAATGTGATTTGAAATAGATTAGGTATTGGCTTTGAAGGAGGCATAATTATGTTTGGACAAGACAAATATACTTGGGACTAAAATATAATGTTTTAATATGTTTCTAAGAAATGAATTGAGTTTTTTATATGGAAGGAGTTTAGCGCCCTAGAACATCACTCGCGCCCCCCCTCGAGTTCGATACTTCCGACAGGAGATATGAAGGTACGTCAACACCTATGTCCTACCACAGACAGGGACGTGGAACAAGATGACATTCACAACAATAACAACTATAACAATACAGGTACATTGACATCAAATAATTATGCAGATCATATGGACCAACCTGAAGCTCTTGGATTGTCGCGACTTCAAGATGTCTCACCAGGGAAGTCACCAAATATGGCAGCCATTAATGCCTTGATTGATAAACAAAATGCCAAGAAAACAGTTGAACGAAAACAGCTGGCTGTAGGTCATGAACTACACCAGTCTGGCTACATCACAAAACACATAATAGAAGATATGAACAATAAAAAACCAACTCAGCAGAACAATCCAGTGGCGTACCGTCATAGCAACACATACACTGCATATGCTGGACATAGCAGAAAACAAGTGCACCACAATGCACGGAGTATTAACCCTATCCATAGCAACGCTCAGACAGCACCTCACCTTCATACCATGCAGACGTGCAATGAGGGTAATCGCGCTGAACGTGTGACTAACAAAACGGATACAAGTAATGTAAATAACACATTCATACAACATCCACATCATAATGTACATACTATATCAACTGCAGACAACAGCAGTGACGTCAACAATGTCGTGATGGTTACGACAGACACAGGGTTCGATTCCAGACCCATACAAAATACTCAGGCGCAGCACATGCAAGCCATGGAACGCATTGGACAACTCTGTGATTTGAACCATTTATCAGAGACTGTGCAAACTCAAGTACGAAATATATTATACAAATATGCACATGTTTTCTTCAAGAAAGGAGACAAAATTGGAGAAGCTAGTGACGTCGTACATAGAATCTACACAGGCAACTCACCACCTGTAAGATTGAAACCATATCGTACACCTTATGCAACACAAACTATACTCGATGATAAGATACAAGAACTGCTGGATTTAGGTGTTCTAGTACCTTCTACCTCGCAATGGAGCTCTCCTTGTATGGTTATGAAGAAAAAGATGATTCAAAGACCAGTCCCAAGATAGTCGTTTGGTATGCAGTTTTGAAAAACTAAATAGCATAATTATCACATGCTGATTCATTCCCGATGAGTATTGTGCATACACCCATAGACCACTTGCATGGCATGCAGATGTGCAGTCTGTTCGATATCAAGGACGCGTTTTTTAACAATAAAATACATGAAGATGATCAAGAAAAAACAACAATAGTATCTCAAAAAGGAGCGTTCAAGTTTACGCGTTTAGCACAATGGCTTCGCAGCGCACCTGCGACTTGGACCAGATACATTCAAAATGTGTTTCGGGATATGCAGTACAAGTTTATAATAATATATATTGACGACTTAATAATTTATTCAAAATCACTTGCCGAACACTTAATTCATTTAGAAATGGTACTACGCCGCCTTCATCAGGTAGGACTGAAACTTAAGCCTTCTAAATGCAACTTTCTTAAGACACAAATTGCATATTTTGGCTATATCATTAGCACCAAAGGCATACACCCAGCACCAGAAAAAATAAAAGCGATAACAACATGGCCACGCCCACGCACACCAAAAGACATCAAACGTTATCTTGGGTTTTTGGGTTTCTATCGTAGGTTCTTTCCAAACCTAGCCTCCATTTGTAAACCATTGACAGACCTCACACGAAAAAACGCTCCCTTCAAGTGGACAGAACAACATGAAAATGCATTCAACACTTCAAGGAAAACAATATGCAGCAATGCAGTACTCGCATTTCCGGATTTTTCACGTGAATTTACATTGACCACAGACGCAAGTGATACTGGATGCGGCGCTGTCCTTAGTCAAAACATTGATGGTATAGAGAGACCTATAGCTTTTGCTAGTAAACAGTTCTCACCAGCTGAAAAGAATTACTCAGCTTGGCAAAACGAATGTGTTTCAGCAATTTATGGTATAACTTACTTTCGACCTTACCTCTTTGGTAGACATTTTATACTTAAGGGTGACCATAAACCATTGAAACAATTAATGTGTACAGACAAACTTGGTGCCAGACATTTTTGATGGTGCATTTTGCTCGAGATTACGACTTTGACTTTGTTTACGTACCTGGAAAAAATATTCCACATGCAGATGCATTAAGTCGCCTACATGTAAACATCATGGATGAAGATACAGACGAAGACCAACAAATTTATACACCTACTTGGGACCGACGCAGAATACGTCAATAACAACTAGCAGACGCCACCTTGAAACCTATAATTGATAAATTAGCGCACGATAACTATGCACTAGACGATTATGCACTAGAGAACAATATTCTATACAGAATTAGGTCGAAAGATGCACCTAACCATCGTCTTGTTGTACCTGCCTCACTCAAGGACACTATCCTCGAACTGTTTCACTATGGCCCCTTTGGTGGACACAGTGGACACCACAGGACAACTAGTGCAATTGCATCACGCTATTACTGGTCTGGCATGCATAGAGAGATTAAACAGTTTTGTGACAGCTGTGTCACTTGTCAACATCGGAAAGGCAAGCCACACCCACCAAGAGCCCCACTTCAAACCTATGAAGAACCAGACACCCCATTTTCAGTTTTACACATAGATACTATTGGCCCTCTAATAACCTCAGTTTCGGGTAACAAGTATGTCTTATCGTTCATTGACAGATACAGCAGATACCCAATTTTTGTGTGTTTGAAAAATCAAAACGCTACTTCTATCGCAAGGGCCTTAATTGATCACGTCATAACAATCTTCGGATGCCCTTCTATCATAATCACAGATAATGCAACAAATTTTTTATCAAATATTTTTGAAGAAGTGCTGAGAATATTGCAGATCAAACACCTACAAGTGACCTTTTACAACTCGAGATCAAATGGCTTAGTCGAGCGAACACACCTAACATTCCACAATATCATATCACACTTCGTTCAGAAAGACGCACGTAATTGGGACAGTTATGTACCACTAGTCCTACTAGCAATGAGAAGTAATATATCTTCGTCGTCACACTATAGCCCATACTTCTTACTATTTGGATGTCACATGACTCTTCCACTCGATGAGTTAAGCAAACCACCTGCTATCCACTACAACACTGACCATCATTACCCATCAGAACTTTGCACACGATTAAGAGAAGCATATGATCTAACAAAACTACATCTGGAAAGAAGCAAGCAAATAAATGAAAAATACTACAATAAAAAAGTCACAAAAATGAATTTCAAAATCGGAGACCTGGTAATGTTAATGACAACAAGTTTAACCAGCAAAATACCTGTTCGAAAATGGGCTCATCTATACAAATGGACCTTACATCTTAAATGACATACGACGTGACGTCACTTGTTATATTCAACATATACATACGAAAAAAAAGCAGACAGTCCATATAAATCGGTTAAAACATTACAATGAACGGGAAATACGGCAGAACAATTCCATACATCAAGATCAACAAACACACAATGACATACCCAATCAAGACCTACAACGAGAACCAACAAAGAAGGCAGAAGACATCGGCAGTAGAGAAGAAGAAGACAGAGCAGAAGAAGAAGAAGAAGAAGAAGAAGAAGAAGAAGAAGAAGAAGAGACAGAAGAAGGAAAAAATGGAGAAACAGACGATGACTCTACAGGTAACAAACATACACTCCCATACCAATACAGAAATTTGACTGCGAAAGAAATTCGAAAACGAATAAGGCAAGATGAAAAGGCTAGTACACACTTAAATACATTGTTACCTACATTAACTGATGATTTATTACTAGCTATACCGCCAATGCCAACTGAGACACAACAAACATCTTCCACGAACAATTACATCGAACCAAGGACTTCAGGTTCACACAACGTGAATAATAATATACCACGACCAAGCATCGATCCTAGGACTCTGGGTTACGACTACAGTCTACCAGGCTCTTCACGTGCTCCAACAATGTACCCACAATTACCTTCAAATGTAAACATGCAAATCATCAGCATCTCCTACGTTTACCGACAACTAATATGTACCCTTCATCACTCACTCAGAGACCTCGTAAAACTGCAATGAAAAAAGTTTTTTCAAAACTACTACCAACACGTGCTAGCACACGCGTTCGCACTCCGTCATTAAAATCATTGGAAAACAAGGCAACAGAAAATAAACATGAATAATAATAATGGAAATAACAATAAGTGAAGATTTGACATGCAGTCCAGGACATGACAATGTGAATTTCCACACATCATTATGCAGTGATTACAATTAATAACATTATACACACCTCTACAACAGAGACGACAGATAATCTCGTCGTCTTCACTCCACTCCACCCCGGATTGTATAAATCCCAATCCGGATATGGCACACCACAGCCACACTCGTCGGGATCGCAGACCCCCAGGTCATGAAGGAAGTCAAGGTCGTTTTGGCGCACTCTTGCACGCTCGATAGCCGCCTCCAGGACCCGAGGCCATTGGAACAATTCGTACCAATGGGTACAAATGTCCGCGAACTCGACGAAGGCTGAGATGCAATCCCTATGTACAACACATCAAATCACCAAATTAGCAAACATAATTGCAATATATTTTTCAAAATGACACACTGGATAATTCGTACAAGTAATACAAAACCAACTAAGCAACTACATCACACGTCATTATCACTTCACATAATATACAACATTTACACACTATTAGTAAAATTAGTAGTGTATTTAGTAGCATACATTATTAATAAGTTGACAATGACAATATAAGTCACCACATTTAAAAAAAAAAAAAGTGACGTACAACTAATAACAAAGAATACATACCTTTACAACAACGAGGACAGATAGGGCTCATCGTCATCACTCTCGCTCTCTGATCCAAGCCAACCAGGATCGTATAGATACCAGTTTGGACGACACCCACACTCTACATCATTGCAAACGCCCAAGTCATGAAGAAAGTCTGTATGATTCGCGAGCACCCGCGCGCGATGTAACAACTCCTCCATGACCCGGGGTCACTCGAATGAATCATACCAATTTTCGCATAAATCGCCAAACACAACGAAAACTGATGAGGAATCCCTAGACACAACACATCAAATCACAAAATTAGTGAACATATAATTACTTAATTTCGAAATGACATACTGAATAATTTGCACAAGTAATACAAAACAACTAAACAACTACATCACTAGTAATTATCACTTCACATGCACAACATTTTACACACTATTAGTGCAATTAAAAGTGTAATTAATATGATAAATCATTAATTAAGTTATTCAAAATCATTTAAATGAATCAAATATACAAGGATGAACGAATAATTAATTATTCAAATTATTTTGAAGTAATGATACAATGCACAGTAATGCATTTGAACAAATAGTATATGGCTATCCCAATCTCACTTAAAATATTGCCAATATGGTTACTTACATTTCTGCTGGAATCTTGATGGTAACTGATACTCTTCAGACAGCACAACACTTTATATAGGTATCAATTACACTGTTTACGCCTTATGAGACTTGATGCCCCTCATAATTCTCAATTACAACCTTCCTTTAACGATAACATATTTTGAAAATTGTCATCAATAATCTCACTTCCAGGAAACCGAGACATAAATATCCGGAATAATTTATAACCACGGTAGTATTATTTACTACGGACTCTCCATTTAAGCTTGATTTCATGAACCTCATTACCTATCAATAACAGATTTCATCACTGATAAAATTGTTATTTTACTATTAGTGGTAGGGGGCGGAAGGGGTGGAGGATAAGCTGTCACCACTCAGCTGTTTAGAGTCTAGCTGAGAAGACTAACTGATGAATTAGATACTAATTAATTATATGAGCGTATTCCTGAGGGGCAATTACTTCGGAGGAGTGTAGGAACTTGGCTGTTGGGTAGCCAACGTTGGAAAAACACACGAGTCAATCGGAAACAGAGTTTTATTATGTAATCATTAAGTGACTGAAGCTGTCATGTGATAATCGTTATGTAACATACACAGATTGATTGAATGGACATTTAGTGCTTTGCATGCTAATGTTGATACAGTAACTGAGAGTTTGGATAATGGCACATCATTGATATTTTAATTAGAAGACAATGGTAGATTAATAGATATAATTATAACCTTTTCTTTGCTTGGTGTGAACATGGTCATTAATTAATAGAGATTTGTTTACAGATGTGCCATTAGACAAGCTATACTCATTATGAGAATGACAATGATGATTATAGTGATAATAATAATAATATTATGACTCACCCAGTTTTGTGATGCCCACTGAATTTAATTAACACTTTTTATGTAACAATTGCAACAGGATCCAGAGGAAGGATCAGCTCTTGAACTACCGTTCAATCAGCTGGAGGAAATCTGATATCTTGAGCTACCTCACGATATCAGATAGGACTAGGGTTGAACACTTGAGCTACCTCACGTGTCCAAGACCAAGCACTAAGTGAATTTACTGGGCTAAAATGTCCTGCTTATATACAAACTGAGTATAGTACCATCCAGTGCTCTGGGTGTCTTGTTTGTGTAGTTTTCACCCTATCTATTTACAGGCAAGGACTTTAAGTTATGAATAATACTATAGTTATGAATGTGTCAAGTGAAAGTAGGTGACATCCTTGGAGACCAGGATCCCTGGTGTACAAGGATGTGCTGTAACACTGAATTGTTATTATTAAGCTATAGTGATAACCAAGTAAGAATAGGTAAAATAGAATCTTGATAAGAATTTGAATAATTAAAGGGAGCGTAGCTTAGCGCCCTAGAACAACACTCCCTCCCGTCCCGAGTTTGATGTATCCCTTAAGGGTGCATCAAATTACGGAACGCGAAGAAAAGAGCACTAGAAAAATGTGAAGAGGGTGATAAGCGGAGCAGTAGAGGAGCGGCACGAACGTCATTCATACGGCTTACAGCTCGGTAGAGCATGCCATAGGCCACAAGCAGGTTTGCCATCCATTACGGATTGCCAGGGACCACCAGACAGGCTTGCCATCCCTTACGGATTGCCATTGGCCGTCATACATACACATGCCCAAGGGGGGAATGGAGAAAGAAGAGAGAAGAGAAAAAAAAAATTGTGTGAGAGGAAAAAAAAATTGTGTCAAATGGTTCATACTAGAACCGAAAGGAGTCGATAAATGCAATGCCAGTAAGAGGAAAAACTCGTTAAAAAAAAATGATGACTAAGAGCACCTAAAATACTGACTGATACAGGCGAGACCAAGTATTAAAGGCTATGAGTGCAAAGACCTGGGTGAGTTGCAATGTGCTTACACTAATAAAATTTTTAAAAATATTCATATACCTAATACCCGTATAAGATTATTAACACAAGTTGGAACATAGAATATGAAAACACAAGACCAGTGTTCGGCGTCAGAGAAAAAAAACACAGTGCCATAGGCGGCGTAAGTAAAACGTCCATGAACGTTCACGTGTTCAAATCGTCAATGCCCGAGTCGGCGATGGGAGGGGTGACAACATGGGGGGAAAAGACAGGAGATCCTGCCAATACTCTGTGTCCATCACCCACGGTTCCCACGGGGGTGAGGGGGTGTCCGCCTGAGGCAATGACACGGTGATGGAGGCGTTGTCCTTGGCGAGACCCGGGGATAACATCGCGAGGAGATCGTCGATGGTGTCGGATGATGACGTCGGACCGTCAGACGGTGTGTGCGACGCGAGGAGAACGTCTAAGGCGTCTGGCGACGGCATAACCGGAGGCGGTGTTCCAGGAGGCGGCGGACTCGTAGCGCCGAACTCCCAGGATATCGGAGAGTCAGAAGGAGACAGGGCGTCCTCCGGAAGAGAATGCCCGTAGGGCGGTGTCATCCGACCCGAATGACCGTGCGGCACGTTGGGTGGAGTTACCCAGAAGGGAGTCTTCCGGTACCCATGGGGGGAGGGTAGTGGTGGCCAGGGGTGGGCGGCTGGAAGAACGTCAGTAATACGTCCCCCGTAACGGCAGTGGAAAAGGTAGCACTGCCGCAACAGCCACCTGGAGTGTAGGCGGACTACCGGCGGTAGAGTGAGGAGTGGTTCCCAAGGCGCCGCGTCGATGACTTCTCGTAGGGCGTCGGGAAGCGACGACCTCAGGGTTCGAATAGTGGCCCTGAGCCGACGTACATGGCGGTCACGACAATCGGCATGGCCTCGAGGAGGAAGGCCCGGTCCCAAGACCTGAGCACAATCGTGTGCCCAGTGCCCGAACCCTTTGCAGACGTCGCATCGTCCTGGCCGCGACGAGTGGGCGGGTAGAGGACCCGACCATGGGGGGCGAGGCGAGATGAGGAGTGGGTCCGTGGCGTCTGCCGGATCCCAGTTGAACCCCTCAAATGCCCAGTAAAGGTCTTTCGGTACCCAATCGATCTCCAACATCAAATAGCCTAAAAATGAGAGGCCAATATTACTTATGTGGTCAGGCATGCATAACATACGTGCGCATATACATCCGCAACGTTAAGGTGACCGATAGGTCTTGTGAATATCATAAAGTTAACGCAGGGGTGGCCAGCCTCCCGTGCCTTCCGTAAGAAGGTGTAGCGCCCGAAGGCAGCGATGTGGCCAGAAAGAGAATGTGACTGCTGAAGGAGCAAGCCGAGTGTAAATATAACTTCAACTGCACCATCGCAGTAATTAATAATATAACGGTAAATAAGGTGAATGTGTGATCGTGAACATTGGCGAAGTGCATCACTTCAGAATCAAGTGTGCTAGTGAAGAGACCAACGCCACACGATGTCCACTCTACAGTAAGTAATATACCAAATTTCATAAGATGCTAAAAAAATATGTGAATAGCAAACACCATAAGTAAAAATACTAAATAGTTGCAATATCTAGTTAACAAACTGCAACAGTGAATTAAAATCAACAATACCTTAAATATCAGGTTGGCGAAATGTCGTACAGCTATCAAGGTGTGGAAGGCAGAGATAACTAGCAGTGACTTGAATGAATGACTGATAGAAGTGAAATGAAGTATTGATAGGGGAGGAGAAATACCAACGTTGAACAGTATTTGCAGACTAGGTTATTTTTAATATAGAAAGTTGCAAAGTGTTTGATTCCAAATCAGTCAGTGTCACCTAGTTGTGAATTATTAACCTTGATAACTGTGAATTATTAACCTTAATACAATAATATTTTTGAATAGAGTCCTGGAAGAATTCGAAGCCATAGCCACGAACTGGGACTGGCTCTACCAGGGGCCCCCTGGGGCACCCTCCTTGTTCGGGGGCGGAGGGCCCGTAAGGTGCATGAGGCCTTACGACCATGCCCTCGCTCTGCGGACTGCGTTGCTCGCCCGCCGGGCAGGGCACGCTCGTCGAGTGGCCGCCTCCCGATATTTGGGGGTGGCTAATGACAGCGAGAGCGGCGAAGATTGGTGATGTCGCCGCATTATGGTAAGTGGTTGATATTCTCCCTGTTTCAATCCTGTAAATAACTTCCAGTAACTGTCAGGTCAAACCTGAGTCATGGAAGGAAAAGGGTTGTCGACGTCGGTGTCCGTGATAATTCAAATGTCGTTGCCGAGCTTAGAGGAGACCCGGGTATAAGGGGTGAGTAGGTCTCGTGACACTACTCATGTCACGACGAGCCGGGCCTAACGCTCGACGTGTAGGTAGGGCGGGCGTGTAGGAGGGCGGCTCCACTGTGTGAGCTCTCTGAGCAAGGGCTTTCATCTCGACAGACTCGGGGGGTGGACCGTGAGAATTGCCTGGGGGAATGATTACGTAACTATGGGTGGGGGGAGCGGTTGGTGCAGGTTGGCGGCGTGAACAACACCAAACTGTAATAGCCGCTCGATGTTTCCATATCACAATCGTCGAGATAAGGAAGAGTAACAACAAGAGAGTAGATCCTCCGGCCCAGTGAGCCTCGGGCTTCTCATACCAAGTAGGTGTCGAAAGTTGTTCGAGATGCTGTGCCCACACTTGAAGGGGAATAGATGCATCCCTGCTGTGAGTTTGGCCGAGACGAGAAATGATTTCTTGTATCTGATCTTTAGTACCCAGGGTGTTCTCAAGGGTAGGTGCCGAATGATGCGATAGGAGGCGCAGTATCGTAGGTAGGGGGGGGACTGAAAACGTGATACTCCGCGTAAAGTGAGATGATTGAGTCATATGAGTGGCAAGAAGGAAATCGTTTCCATAAGCTCTGCAGGTGGGTTGGATTACCAATGATCCGGTCCCGGAAAGTATAACATGAGAAGTTGTAGCATTCTGGTGCAAGTTTGGACACACGATAGTCAAAAATTCTTCCTTGACGGCATATAACCAGATGTTTTCTTCCGGCGATTTATAAAAGACTGAATAATACTTAGGGATCACGTACTTATCACAGAGGGTGTGAATTAATTCCGTATTGCCTGTGTATAAGCCATAAAGACAAGAAGCATGATTTCGTTTATAAATAGCCCTCATTGAAGCGCAAATCGTAAGAGCGTTTTTAGAACACAAGGCTTAATCAGTTTCTTGCATTTCTACAAAATATTCACCGTCGGGAGTAATAGCTAATATGTCAAACGGAGCCGACACCTGAACTGCCGTCTGAGATTCGGGCAGTACGTAGAGGAGGGAGTATATTTTATAGCATTCGAAATAACGATTATGTTCTTTCAGAGGAAGTTGCACAAACAATCGTAATAGGCCCCCTACTGCCGCCATATGGACCGTAGCTATTGAGTAGTAGAGATACATGTTGTCTATCGTGAGGGGTGTGATAAAGCTACTATCTTGGATGAGATGGGGTTCGATGGTCAGCAGCATTTGCAATAAGCTGGTGGGGGTGAGGAAGTAAGGGCTCAGCCGGTTGAGAGATGTGAGCTGGATAGCAGTTTCCAGTTCCGTGATATCTGTTCGTAAATCATTAAGGGTTAAGCCTATTGTTCTAAAGTTTGCCTGAACAATGTATAGTGAGGTGATAAATTTAGTGTGGTCTATTTTTTCTGCTAGCAGCTGTGAACCGAGCTCTTTGATATGATCGTTAATAGCGGTCATAAGTTGGCCCACTGCCCTGATATCTTTAGTATTTTGTTTCCCTGATTCCGAGATGTCCGAGATTATCGATATTTGATCGTTCATAAGATGCACGATTGATTGCGTGGTAGTTGACACAGATTTAATACGGTGGTTAATGGTTTCTAGATCTCGCTGGTTTAAACTGCCGAAAAGCCACTTAAAAGTGTTCCCTACTATTTCCAAAGGTACTCTCTTGACCCTTGACCCAGGAGTGTAGGGTGCCCTTGACCCAGGAGTGTAGGGTGAATTTTCAGGAGTCAGCGTGCGATACAGGTTGTGAAGCGAGGTACGAATGTTTTTTGCCTGTGAAGACAAGATGTGTGATTCTTTCTTTATAAGGTTATTAATCGTGTCCCTGTAAAAATACACGGCTTCACCTGGTGACCCAGTGTTTGCTAATAGTTCAAAAGCCGAAACGTTTGCAATAAAGTCCGATATAACCGTAGCAAAGGCGGTTAGGTTAAGGTCAATTGAGATTGTCCATTGGATCCCAGTGAACAAGATATCAGGTTGCTTTAAGAAAATTGTCCCGGTCTCCTGATTAGCGTGGATTGCTTTAGAGACGGGGACCGACCCAAGGAGCAATAAAGCATACAACAACATCGTAAAAGTGTAAGAGATAATTGCTGCGAGTGGAGGAGTGTGAGCGTTTGAAGCAATAATAGGGGAAGAGAAAAAAAATATATAATCAGATAAATAAACGTTAAATAGCTCAAGAAAGTTGTTTAGTAAGGCGTGCCTGACGATAACCGTTACCTGGAACTTTAAGAGTAGCTTGTGTGTGGTGGTCGAAATGCGGCCCGAGAAGATAAACTGAAAGTAAACAAAAATATTTATTTTCATGTGTTTCGGGGTAATGAAGTGTCGGGGAATGGGGGTTCGAATCCTGCCTGGCGTGTTATGAACGTGCTGTAAAGAATAGTGTTTCGGCGACACAAGTATTAGAATAATTAATTGTTTTATAGACATAGAATATTGGTGGCGAGTTGTTGCTGAACTGTCGGCAACTTATTGTATACTTTCGAGAAAAAAGGTAAAAATAAAAAATGTAGAATGTGAAAATCGTTAACGTTTAGTTGGGGCGAGAGTGAGAGAGACTGAAGAATGGAGAAGAAAACCCCAAACAAATGTAGGTAGATTAATATGAAATTACCCGGCTTCCAGTGAGATAATTGGCGTGAATATTGAGTGTGGCTTGAGTGAGAAGGTAGTGCGTTTACCGTTGAGACAATAATCCGGAAAACTCATGCTATACGAGCCATCACCGTGATAGGAATGTGTGTAAATCTTGGATTTTGACTACCCATTATTATCTAAATATAGTCATGAAAATGAATGCATTGAGACGTATGCAGCATGCAGCTTAGTTTGGTCACTTATGTATTTAGTATTCGCGATAAGGATTATCTTCTGCCTCGAGAGCTCTAAGAGAAGGCTTCTTGATCCGCGTACTGACTCTAGTTGGTAGTAGTTTTTGAAGTGCATTCTTCATTGACCGTGTAGTTCTTTGTAGGGGCGATGCTTGTTTCAATGCTTTAAACCTAGAGGAACTTGGTTCGAGCCGCGGTTGAGTGTTTTTGTTATAAATTACACGTGCTGATCCCGGTTAGTTTGTTGTGGTTGATCATGCTCGTAGGTCATACCTGAGGTGCCGGCGATAACTTTCATGTTATTTCTTGTGTCATATCGTTCCTGTTGAGACTTGCCGCTGTTTTTAGTTTGCGTTTGGGGGTTTGGTTTTCCCTGTTTATTTGTATTATCTATGGCTGTAGCATGTGGCTTTCGTGGGTTCTCGCTATCTTTTGTGGATGTCTTCTGTGGATTCGGATAGTTTTTTGCGAACGTTTTATGCGCATCCTTATGCCCCGTTGTGTATATGTTGTTGAGATTTTTACCGTCTGGCATGTGTGTGTGGTGTGAGTTTCCACTGACCTTGGCAAATGTTTTATTCGTATTTTCACGTTCCTTAGTTTGTGAATGTTTGTTGTCTTGATAGTATGTGTCACCAGGCCTTGATCGGAATAAAAGTAACACATTGTCTAGAATGGAAGGAAGATATTTGTAAGAAGCGAGGCGTTCTTGTCTTTCTCGTTCCACTTGTGTTTGTAATTCTTTTTGCGTTAAGTTTCTATAGTGATTTGTATCCAGTTTGTTGCGGTCTGGTGTCGGAGTGTTGTCTTCATTCATTTGTGAATCTTCATCCGACTCTTCGTCCGTGTTGTCTCGTTGTTTGTCGTGTGGGTCCCTAGTGTCTTGCGTGGATTGTTGCATTAAATCATCGTGGAGTGATGCGTCACGAGGGTAATATTTTTTTAATCTGTTCATATGAATTTTCTGTGTTTTCTTATTATGTAAGTTTTCGATGTAGCATAGAACAGTATTCTTTATATTTTGGATGCGCCAGATGACTCTGTACGGGCGATTCCATTTTGACTGTTTGGTATCTTTGAGTACGGGTGTATGTAACAAACATAAATCACCAATGCAGAGGGTAGGTGCAGTGGCGGACTGGTTATAGCGTGATTCGTTCCTAAATGCGCTCTTCAACATATTGTCTGTAGCAATCTCGTTTGCCTTTGATAGTGCTTCGCGGAGGTAAGTCGGGTAGTGAAAATCTGTATTATAGTGTGTTGGTGGGGGTGCCGCAAGTTCAGATAATGGGAGGCGTAAGTTTCTACCGAACAGTAAGTATGCTGGGCTGTAACCTGTCGTCGGTGAGATCGTATTGCGCAGGTTGAGGCAAATTAATGGTAGGAAATCATCCCAGCTCTCCTGTTGTTCCTCCGAGAGATGTGATATCATGGCGTGTAGGGTATGATGTAACGATTCAACCTTGCCATTACTTTGACTATGATAGCTTGATATACGTAAGTGTTTTATATTGAATATTTCCATAGTTTCTTTAAATACACGGGAGATGAAACAAGAGCCATTGTCGGAAATATGGTTTGTACATAGGCCGAAGATAGAAAAGACATGGTCCACCAATGCCCGAGAGATAGTGGTAGATCGTTGATTAGCCAGGGGAATTAAGAGGGGGGAGCCAGAAAACCTATCAATTACTGATAGTATACAATTGTTCCCTCTAAAAGATTTTTTAAACGGCCCAGTTATATCGATGTGTAAAGTATGGAACGTTTCTGGTATTGCGTTATAACGCTGCAAGGGTGCTATATTAGGGCGCGGAGTGTTCTTCCTCTCTTGACAACTGTGACATGTGCGTACGTAGTCTCTTATCTCTTGGTGCGCTCCACGCCAGTAGAATTGCGATAATATCGCAGAGGTGGTGTGTCTTCTTCCCCTGTGGAAGCCGAGAGGGCTATCGTGGTATATCTCTAAGATTGTATTTTTCATTGCTTTGGGTACCACTAATCTGTGATTCGGCTCCTCGGGCGATCGTATTTTGTAGAGCAACCCTTGGTCTAAAGCATAGTCGCTTCTTGAATTGTCATTCTGTATTAATTCGTTTATTATGGGACTTAACTCCGGACAACGACGTTGCTCTTGCAATAACCTGTGCTTGTCCCAAATGGGCTCATAATGAGTGTCCTCCCTTCCATCCGTGGGTACTCCTGACTGAGATGCGTCAATGGCGTTTATTTCCACTCTACTTAGTGCGTCCGCATGCATTAATTTGCCAGCTGGAGTGTACTCAAATTTGAATGTGTATTGGGATAGTGTCAAGGCCCACCTAGAGTGTCTTGAGTTCAGTTTAGCGACCGATAAGAGACCTGAGAGCGGCTTGTGGTCAGAACGCAGTATGAAGGTCGTGCCAAATATGTACTGTCTGAACTTCTGCATAGCACTTATGGCTCCGAGCGTCTCAAGCTCCCAACTTGCGTAATTCTTTTCTGCTTGATTGAGGATCCGTGAAAAAAATGCAACAGGGCATTCTAGGTTCCCATGCATTTGGCTGAGGACAGCCCCTGTGGCCACTAGGCTCGTATCACATGTTAAGATATATTGTTTATTGCTGTCGGGCAAAGCTAACACTGAGTCTGAAGTGAGGGCAGTGCGCAGTGTGTTTGAATGCGTGTTCCTGAGCGTCTCCCCAAACGAAAAGGGGTGTCTTTCCTTGTTATAGAAGTCAGGGGAAGTGATATCTCAGCTGCGTCTTTGATTAATAGTCTAAAGAAGTTCACTAGCCCAAGGAATTGTTTGATTTTCTTTACCGTTGTGGGTCTAGGATAATTCGTAATTGCCTTGATTTTGGAGGGGGATGGTTTCAGTCCCTCTCTTTCCACAATGAAACCCAAATAATTAATACAGGTTTTGATGAACTGGCATTTACTTGGCTTGATCCTTAATCCTTTTTCCTGGATTCTACCCAAAACTAGTTTTATGTGTTCTAGATGTTGTTGGAGGTCGTCACTAAAGATCACGATGTCGTCCAGGTAGATGATGAATTTGTACTTCATGTCAGAGAAGGCCTTGTCCATGAATCTTTGCCACGTAGCCCCTGAGTCCTTTAATCCTTGGGGGAGCCTAGTCCAGTGCAGCAAGTCGTCTTGGAGTATGATGGCAGTCTTCTTTTGGTCGTCTGGATGCAGAGGGACCGTGTGGAACGCTTCAGATATATCCAAAACTGTATAATAGGCTTTGTTCTAGAGGAAACGGCAAGAATCTTAAATTTGGGGAAGGGGGTAGGCGTCAGAGACAGTCACTGCATTCAGCTTTTTATAGCCGCAAACTAATCTATGTTCCTGTTTGTCTTCTGGAGACCGTTTCCCTTTCGGAATGAGGAAACAAGGACTGCTCCAGTCTGAATTAGATGGAACAAGGAGCCGTTGTGCCTTCAAGTCTTCAATTTTCTCCTTCATATTGGTTCCATGCTGTGAGAACGCGGAAGGGTCGTTGCTTGATGGGGCGAGCGTCACCCGTATCAATTCTGTGGATTATACCCTTGGCTTCACCTATATTTTTGACCCTTAGAGCGGAAAGCTTCGATATTGTCTGAAAGTATTTGTTTTAGTTTGGTTTGAAAACCCCCGGATCGAGGTGAGTGAGGTCACATAGGTCATCCACTGATTTTATTTCCTCTGCGATGAGTGGTGCTGATTCCGGCTCGTTTTCCTGAGTTGATAGAGTACCCACATCGTTAGAAGTTAATTGGCGACCATTTCTGTGACCCTTGTGACAGCGGGGCGCGGGGTGGGTGGCGGCGCCGGGTGACTTGGCCACGGGCGACCTGCGTCGGCTGTACCGCTGGCGCGAGAGCTCCAGGTGCAGCCGTCGGCGGGGGGGGCGGAGCCTGGGCGTCCCGCTTGTGCTGGTGAAAGGTGACCTGAAGACACTAATGTTTTTTGCAGACCAGATAGTGATTTTTACCCTTTGCCCTGGAGTAGATTTATTTTTTGTCGACCTGCATTGGTTATTTCGAATGTCATCCTGGTCCGTGATTAATTTATTAATCCTTTCCATGTCGGGCATTTTTCTTGTATTAACCACATTAATTTCATTAATGTGCATAGCTTGGTCTTGGTCCATGCAGTTTGGCTGAAAGTGACTATCTTCTGGCTGAATTACCTCCGTATGAGATGTCTTGCTGGCTTGATAGCGATCTGTTGTCGTCGCCGATCGAGTGGTTTGTTTTCTTTTACATGTTTTATTTACATCAATCATAATCATATTTACATTGGAGGAGTCAGTGACCGATAATGCATTAAATCGATTACTGAGTGGCAAATCTGCATGTGCAGGTGCTGCGCCCCGCCGATAGCTATTAGTTGCATCCCGCGGTCTTCTGACGTGTGCCACTATTGCAGTGTGACGCGTCGAGTGCAGGCTAGATTTGGATGCTTCGAGGCGTTTCAGTGTCTGTGCTGAAGCTGAACTGACGTGAGTTACGCTTGACTGTGCTGTCATTGGGTTGCGCGCGCTTCGAGTGTCGGTGCAAGTGCATTCTGATGCATTGCTTGGCTGGCAAGTATTCGCGACGTATTTGCCGTGAGCCTGGCGCGCAGGCGCGTGTGGCTCGTGATCTGCACGGGCGACTGCTGCTGACTGCACCGGCCGATCACCCTGCCTCTGTGTCGCCCTGGCGGACTGTATTGCCATTCCGGGAGTCGAACCTGCTAGTGCCCGCGTAGGCTCTGTACTTGCGCGTGGTGGTCCGTGCATCCCTGTCACATGAAATTTATTATTTGAAACCTGCTCTGCTTGCATATGGGTCATATGATTGTTGTCCCGTAATATGTGCGAGTAGAGCTTTTTGGTTTGGTTTGTGGTGGACACGGGATCGAACCCATGATCGTCGGTGTCGCGCTCGGCGCTGGCATGTGACATGCGTACGTGCATTGTGGAGGTTGGTGCAGCGTCGTTATTGATGACTGCATTATTGACCTTGCTATGCGATTGTACCTGCTCCGTGGTTGGCCTAGGGTGTCTCTGTGTGACCCTTGTGTCAACACGTGCGGGGGAGTGGGTGACTGCACATGACCCGTCAGTGAACTGCCAAGTGACATCCGCGCGTGTAGCAGGTGGATGTACATTTGGTTTGTTTACGACCGACTGTGGGTGTATGCGTGCAGCTGCGTGTGATGTCATGTCATTGGCACCAGCTGTGTGTGACGTCATGTCATTGGCACCAGCGGGTGTGACGTGTGTATTCTGGACCTGTGATATGTTACAAGTCGTGGGAGTGACGTAACCGTGTGTAGCATTCATGTGCGTACATTCATTAGTAATTACGTTGCCACCGTTATTCCTTGTAGTATCCGTATTAATGTTCAGGGCTCAAAGCAACATCCATATAAAAAAGTAGGAATCATCTTAGATCTGGTCTCACATTACTTGCATCACTTAAATTTACTTCACTATAGCTTTTGTCACAATAACATCCTTGATTCAACTATTAGCTATTTTCTGGGTGTTTTCCTACTCCCCAGGTCAGTATAGATCTCTCAATTACAAGTAAACAAGTCATTAGATAAATCGTTTTTCATTAGGAAGATGGGTCAATACTTCACATTTAGGCCTACAGATTTTGGGTATATAAACTGGACCCCTGGGTCTAATAATTCAGTTTCAGTATTC
>JAMZAV010012434.1:0-18251 GCA_024449915.1 Sweltsa coloradensis | reverse complement strand
TACTCTAATTCGCCATCAACAAATATCCGACCCGAGGAACACAACCCAATAGCCTCGAGCAATCTCCTCCCTCAAATATGGTCCATAATATCATCCTTTGCTGCTAGCCTTACATCCTTATCCACAGATCCAATAGCTACACTGGCAGTTTTTCTCCAAGCCATGTGTCTGTCAATATCCGCCCATAAACCATTACGAACACTCGCCTGGAACTCAAAAAGGAGAATAAGAAACTATACACCAGAACTGCCTAGTCTACTTCATCTAATCAAATCACTATCTATTGACGTTACCCTATTGAATGTAACGCACCTCCTTCCATCACACCGCTGGCTTGTCCCAGGCGGCACTGCAATTATCCTACCATCTACCTCTTGATACTCACAATACTTCTTGCCACCGCTCATTGCGATTGAAGCAACCTCCATCTCAACTGCCTCTGCTACAGGTGTCTCTCCGTGTCGTTGCTGCCTCTCCCCTCCAAGGAAAACTTTCGACCCCCATGACCAGAACATTATATTTTCTAACAAATATACCAACAGTCATTGTACCCATTGGCATTGTACTTACATCAAGACAGAATGTCTGTCAAACTCTACATTCTTAATGCCCCACAACCCACTATGCCAACATGGCAAAATGCGTTTTTCTCCCCTGATAATACAATCATCCTACATTTGAGGGTTTCAGACCCGGTATTGTACATGTAAACAAGAACATATGTTAGTTCATCGTATATTCTAAGCTAAGCTAACTTTATATATTTTTATATCTATTATGACATTCAAAATAATTTAAAAAATGGTTTGATTGTCATAAGTTTATAAAATTATACATGTTGCTATAGACAACATCCTCAAACAATAGTTTATTGCCAGGTTTTCATGCCGACGAGCGAATGACGTGGCGCGAGTGACCATTTTGAATAATTTAATTTTCAACTCAATCAATTAATTCAATCCTATTAGGCTTTTTTCAACTTCATAAAATACACATTCATTATTTTAATGTTACGATTTATTTATTGTTAGTGTATTATGTTGTTAGGTTTTTTCTTTTTTGTATTTGATGTTGCTTGATTTGGTGTGTGCTGTTTATGTGTGAAAAACAGGATTATACAATTCAATATTGTAACATTATGTTAGCAATCCCAGCAACCACTCTGATTGGTCTAGAAAATATTCGTCCGTATTTTTGGTCAGCATAAAACACGTCTTTTTCTTATTGCTATTATCATTTCCCGTATTATGAAACATTGGTATTTATTATTGGATAAATAGATCCGTGTAAAGAAGGCTTTCAACAGCCTATAAGACTTAAGCCTGCTTTACACGCTTTAGTATAATATCCATATAACTTTAGACTTCTTGAGTTAAAGGGCAAAATAGAAAAATTGTTGTATTTTATTACATTTACAAGAAATCGTTTTTTTTTTACCTTGAATTTAAGATGTTTGTTTGTGCTCTGACCAACATTTTTTACAATGTTAGATATACTTTTGTAAATTATCTTCGGTAAATCCATCAAATTGCACATGCTTCATTCTAAATCACTTTTCGACCTCCAATTTTCACCCTAAAAATTAATTATAACAAATTACCCGTTTGTTGGATTTTTACTGTCTGTCTGCTGAACAAAATTAGCATTATTTGGAAAATGTGCTCTGATACTTTGTGGCAATGATAGGTGCGGCCCGCGGCTACCACAAAATTTATTTGACGAAGTAATCAATTTTTTACCTGTTGGTATAGGTTTCGTTTTAGCAAGCGCGGTAAGAACTTTGTTTTTTATTACATTTTCAAATATACATTTTGTTTTGACATCGGATCAATGACTGGTCTTAAAATTACAATATGTGGAATTTTATACGAGTCAAACTTCTCTTATTGGTCTGATAACGTAATAAATTGAAATGTATTAGCTACATTTTAGTATAGTTTCTGGACTTTATTTGGGCTACACTTAAATACCATATTTTAATATGAAAAGTTTAGTACAATTTTCTGTACACAAAACAATAATAATATACTTTTACCTTATTATTTACTACAATTCAGAAATTAAAAAAGTCCGCCCCAACCGGGAATCGAACCACGGACCTCCCACGTGGTTCGATTCCCGGTTGGAGCACACTTTTTTAATTTCTGAATTGTAGTAAATAATAACAATTACACCTACGGGAGTGTTTCCCGACTAAACAAATCGAGAAATACTTTTACCTGTTCTAATGGGTTTTGAGTATGGTTTAAAACACATTTCGGTACAATTAAGGTATAGTCAAGCTTACCAACACGATGTCATTCTTGATATCCTTCTGTGGTCGAGGAATAACCAAGTACAACAGACCGAGAACTATGTGAGATAGACCGACGAGCAACACCCACACTAAAGTTAAGAGCTTGGAGAGTTGCTCTGTCACCACCGTGAAACTCGAAGCCATGCTACTAGTCCCTGGAACATAAACATTGGGTGGATGAGCATTATTAAATCCCCTAAAAAATATTTTGTGACGAATTGAAAAGCAATTTTTTTTTCTTTTGATTTTTTAATTTAATTTAATTTTTTACCCACCACTTTTTAATATTTGTATGCATTGTATGCATTATATTATGCATTGTAGTTGTAATATTACTGTTTAAAATATTTACTTATCAGATTTAGTTCATTGTTGTGTCTGCATTTATGTAATTTAGTGAGAGCTGTTAGCGGAAAAATATTGCAAATCCGGATACCAGCGCCAAATTTTGCATGGGGTAGATAAAAATATCAGAATTAAAAATCCGCCGGGAGGCAAGCGATATCTCACCCCCAACACCCCCTACATCCTCCCCTAAAATTAGAATAATTCATATCTCTAACCCACAAAAGAATATTTATTCAAATTAGTTATTAAAATTATGTTTTAATGTGTTTTAACCCAATCGGCTTATTCTCATTTCCTAAACTACATTTTTTCAATCACCATCCCTAATATTTTATAATATTTTTACCTTGATTTCCAGCATTTACCTAGTGATGCACCTAGGGAGTATATCAGCATGAAATTTGGCATGATGGTTATTATTATCTGAAAAATAAAAATCCGCCGGGAGGCAAGCGATATTCCACCCCTTTTGTTCTCTACCACCCTTAACTTTGGGAAAAACGTAAGGTAGTATTTAATACATTTTGAATATTTCAATTGCTGATTAAAATTATGAGTCGATGTGTTATAGTCCAGTCAACAAATCATTCATACAAAACAAACAATTTTTCACCCCCGACCCTTATAATTATACTTTTAGTGACAAACACTGTTTAGTAAGTTACCACACATGAAATTTGGCATGGTGGTAGATAAAAATATAAGAATTACTATTCCGTGGGAGGCAAACAATATTTTGCCCTAGTGCCCTCTATCATCCCTTAAATTGGATTTGGTACTAGGTCGTATTCAATACATTGAAATTATTAAAATTATCCAATATATTATGCTCAAGCATGTTTCCATCCAACCAACCTAATTTCTCGTGTTTTTTCTACCCCCACCCTAATAGTGATTTTTTCATCAACACTTATTAGCATGAAATTTGGCATGGTGATAGATAACAATATAAGAATTACTATTCCGTTGGGAGGCAAACGATATTTTACCCCTAGTGCCCTCTATCATCCCTTAAAATTGGATTTGGTACTAGGTCGTATTCTATACATTGTAATTATTAAAATTATCCAATAATATTATGCTCAAGCATGTTTCCATCCAATCAACCTAATTTCTCGTGATTTTTTCTACCCCCACCCCTAATAGTGATTTTTTCATCAACACTTATTAGCATGAAATTTGGCATGGTGATAGATAAAAATATAAGAATTACTATTCCGTTGGGAGGTAAACGATATTTCACCCCTAGTGCCCTCTATCATCCCTTAAAATTGGATTTGGTACTAGGTCGTATTCTATGCATTATAATATTAAAATTATCCAATAATATTATGCTCAAGCATGTTTCCATCCAATCAACCTAATTTTTCGTGATTTTTTTTTACCCCCACCCCCAATAGTGTTTTTTTTTCATCAACACTTATTAGCATGAAATTTGGCATGGTGGTAGATAAAAATATAAGAATTACTATTCCGTTGGGAAGTAAACGATATTTCACCCCAAGTATATCCTTAAAATGGGAAAGAGTGTTCAATGATTCATTTTTTCATTTTTGGTTATCTGGAAGAAAGTATTCAATTAAAAATCTAATTAAAATTCAATAGTTTTGGTTTATTTAAGAAATACAATAATAAGCATGATACAAGTATCTATGTATGGTATGGTAGTATCTATGATTACATGGTACAAGGTGGTATTTTCATACAATTTGTTACAGAGTTTTGGGGCTGTGATATTACACTGTCACTTCAGACAAACAAACCGTCATTTGTTTAGAAACTGCATTGAGAAAGAAGCTGCTATAAAATACACCTGGTACCATGTAATCATAGATACCAACGCATAACATGCTTATTATTGTATTTCTTAAATAAACCAAAACTATTGAATTTTAATTAGATTTTTAATTGAATACTTTCTTCCAGATAACCACCCATGAAAAAAAACGAATCATTGAACACTCTTTCCAATTTTAAGGGATGTACTTGGGGTGAAATATCGTTTACTTCCCAACGGAATAGTAATTCTTATATTTTTATCTACCACCATGCCAAATTTCATGCTAATAAGTGTTGATGAAAAAAGTCACTATTAGGGGTGGGGGTAAAAAAAATCACGAGAAATTAGGTTGATTGGATGGAAACATGCTTGAGCATAATATTATTGGATAATTTTAATAATTACAATGTATAGAATACGACCTAGTACCAAATCCAATTTTAAGGGATGATAGAGGGCACTAGGGTGTGAAATATCGTTTGCCTCCCAACGGAGTAGTCAATTCTTATATTGTTATCTACCACCATGCCAAATTTCATGCTAATAAGTGTTGATGAAAAAAATCATTAGGGGTGGGGGTTAAAAAAAATCACGAGAAATTAGGTTGATTGGATGGAACCATGCTTGAGCATAATATTATTGGATAATTTTAATAATTTCAATGTATTGAATACGACCTAGTACCAAATCCAATTTTAAGGGATGATAGAGGGCACTAGGGGTAAAATATTGTTTGCCTCCCAACGGAATAGTAATTCTTATATTTTTATCTACCACCATGCCAAATTTCATGTTGGTAACTTACTAAACAGTGTTTGTCACTAAAAGTATAATTATAAGGGTCGGGGGTGAAAAAATTGTTTGTTTTGTATGAATGATTTGTTGACTGGACTATAACACATCGACTCATAATTTTAATCAGCAATTGAAATATTCAAAATGTATTAAATACTACCTTACGTTTTTCCAAAGTTAAGGGTGTGTAGAGAACAAAAGAGGTGGAATATCGCTTGCCTCCCGGCGGATTTTTTTATTTTTCAGGTTATAATGAACCATCATGCCAAATTTCATGCTGATAACTCCTAGGTGCCTCACTGGTAAATTGCTGGAAATCACGGTAAAAATATTATAAACAATTAGGGATGGGGGTTGAAAAAATGTGGTTTAGGAAATGAGAATAAGCCGATTGGGTTAAAACACATTAAAACATAATTTTAATAACTAATTTGAATAAAAATTCTTTTTTGGGTTAGAGCTATGAATTATTCTAATTTTAGGGATGATTTAGGGGGTGTTGGGGTGAGATATCGCTTGCCTCCTGGCGGATTTTAATTCTGATATTTTTATCTATCCCCATGCAAAATTTCACGCTGGTATCCGGATTTGCAATATTCAAGTGTTCCATCCCCTTTACAGCTCTCACTAATTAAATTTATTTATATTTCCTCCTTTGTAAATAAGTTTTTTTAGCTTAATAGGATGGACGTTAAATAAATAAATAATAAATACTAAATAACGCAAATAAATGCATTTTTATGTGTAAGTGTTATTTTTTATATTCTTCCTCCTATAACATACAAATACATTTTTGACAATGCTTCTCTTCTATATTGGCGTTTAAAAATTAAGTTATTAAAAAAATCACAAAATCAGTTGCAGCCATAGTATGTGTGACGTCAACGCGGTCATTTTTGGAATGTTTGTGTGTAGCCATTTATTGTTGATAATTCTTGCACTGTCCGCGGGTGTAATCGTGTCCAGCTTGATTGATCGGCGTTTCCAACTTAAATATGCCGGTCTCGTGTTGGTCGTTGTTTGCTCGTACATGGTGTCGGCGCCTACTACATGGTTGGCTTGGTCGGCTTTTAATTTAATGTTTCCCACTGAAAATCAGATATGTGAGATGTGTAGACTCTAAATACGATTTTATTGTGTCTTATTATTTTTATTGAATGTTTTGCATGTAAATACGCAGCTCGTTTTTCGACAAACGCGATAGTCAACATTACCATAGCCACTGTTGATATTTGCTCTTGCCCCTAGCTTGGGGTTGGGGATACCTTCTCCAGTCTTTCGCGTTTAGGGGGCTGTTGCTCTGCTCATTTTTCTCGGGCGCTCAGTGTCTGAGATTGTTGTTAGGAGTTATGCAGAGGCGAAGCTTCACAAGCTCTCCAAGTGAAGAGGGATTTTCCTTGGGGTGACATTATCCCTAATGCAAAGTGTTTTTCAAACATAGACTTTTTAGAAAATGCGATCTCATGCATAAGTAAATAGAGGTGGATATTTTAGCCGCATTGAATCACAGTAATCGATCAAAACAAGCTGAGAAAGTTTGCTTTTCAATCTTTAGCCTTTTTATATGGACGAGAGAAAGAGAGAATGGAAGTATAATATCGTCTGCATTGTAGGCGTCGAACAATTCCAATATCCTACACTCTTTCAAGATCAGCTTGCAGCTCGTAACAGTTACATAGCACAGGTTGGTACACGGTTTCCTAGAAGGCTAATAAAATATCCACCAATGGTTGTAACATGGGTAAATAAATTCAAGAGAATAACATTGGATTAGAGAAGCCAAAAACAATATAGTTTGTTAACTTTTTTTTAAAGAGTATGAACAAAAAACATAATGAAACTTACCCCACATCATAATAAACGGTTAAAAATTCATCGCACCCACCCATGCACTGCGATATATTATTTTTTGACATCATTTGCCGTCATATATACTTGGAAAATACTTTCATATTTGATTTGATTTGATTTGATTTTTAATCGCATTTTAAATGTACCTTTTACATTATGTTATTTGTTTTAACAAGATCAATCTTAAGGTATTCTCTTTTTAAGTGTTCTGACTTTCCTGTAATTATGAAATTAAACCTTTTTGATGAAATCGGTGATTACGTTTCGTTCAAGCGCGTTTTGTCCATACAAAACAGTAGTTTACGTGTTTTATATCGACGGACGAAACAAAATTGTTGACGAAACAAAATGTTGACACATTCGCTTTCCATTACACGGTTACACGACGTCAAGTTTTTGGATGAGCGTAGCGAGCGAAGCGAAGATTCCATTTCACTACACTGGAGAAAAAAATCCGGAATGTTTTTTTCTTTTTTTTGTATTTTTGTCTGTCTGTTAACACGATTCCGGCTAAACCGATACTCTGATTGCGATGAAATTTTATGGAGGCCTTCGAAATCTCTGAACTTAGAACTGCCACGTTTTTGAGCGCAATCGGAAAATTATTTCTCATGAAAATCGCAATTTTACGATTTTTTTCGATTTTTAAAAAATTTCTTCGACTTATAACACCTACATGCTTTGTTTGATTGTAATGGTTTTTTCACAGAACCTAAATTTTATGAATTGATATATTCTTGTGAAATTTGAACGTAATCGAAAAAAAATTCTCATGAAAATCGCAATTTTACGATTTTTATTCTATTTTTTAAATTTCTTCGGCTTACTACACCTACATGTTTTATTCGATTGTCATGATTTTTTCACAGAACAATAATTTTATAAATTTATATATTCGTGTGAAATTTGAGCGCAATCGAAAAATTATTTCTCGTGATAATAGCAATTTTACGATTTATTTGATTTTTTAAATTTCTTCGACTTATAACACCTACATGCTTTATCCGATTGTAATGATTTTTTCACAGAACCTTAATTTTATGAATTAATATATTCGTGTGAAATTTGAGCGTAATCAAAAAATTATTTCTCATGAAAATCTCTATTTTACGCTTTTTTTCGTTTTTAAAAAATTACGCTCATCCAACAGCGCGCCTGAAAACGCGTTTGCGAAGCTTCCTAGTTTAAATCAGTGATCGTTTCTAGCCGAGTTTGCTGATTCTTCGGTAGGTTGTGCGCCGCAAGTCGCCGTGTTAGTTTGAAGGGTAGAGAGGTCGGTAGGTAAGCGAGTCACGCGCGTGGCCCGATGCTTGCAATCACGGCCCCGCAGAAATCACGGGAAACCGTGTCTGTCATCGGTGACGGTGAAATCACGTTACGATCAAACGATACCACAGTCGCGGAATCAACGCAAACTAGCGAGATTTTTGTTCCACAGCGTTGAGATTAGAGTGTAGTCCTCACACTTTCGTTCAACCGTAGTATGGATGCTAATCTATGCATTTAAAATTTAATTTTGATTTAGAATTTTTACTAGAAAGATAGCCTAATAATATTATCTCCCACAAAAATTCAGTTCTCAATTGTGTATTTAAAAATAAACAAACATTTCCAATATTAAAAGTTGTTTTTACAATCACAATGTTTTTTGGATGAGCAAAGCGAAGACTTCAATTTCACTGACCCCCAAAAAATTTGGCTCGAGTGTTTTTTTTTTGTTTGTATTTTTGTCTGTTTGTTTGCTCTCTACCGGGCAAACGGCATATCCGATCTTGATGAAAATTGTAGGGGACCTTCGAAATCTCTGAAATTAGAGGTGTATTGTTTTTGGGTACAATCGAAGAAATATTTCTCATAATTATCGTACTTTTACGATTTTTTTCGATTTTTTGTGCGATATTTTCGTGTCATTTGGGCCGATTCTGACCAAACGGGTGGGGCTACAACGTTCATATTATACATGGACATTAAGGTTATGGTGATGTAGTACATTTTGAAAGAAAAAGTTGGAAAAGTTAGCCAGAATCTATAGAAATAAAGCTTTTAATATAAGTATTTTGATTTTTTGTGCGTTATTTCCGTGCCATTTGGGCCAATTCTGATCAAACGGGTGGGGCTACAACGTTCATATTATACTTAGGCATTAAGGTTATGGTGATGTAGTACCTTTTGAAAGAAAAAGTTGAAAAAGTTAGCCAGAATCCATAGAAATAAAGCTTTTAATATAAGTATTTACGGTAAATAATACCAATTAACAAGTAACAATAGAAACTTGACAACAATCACCTACAATGCGTAGGCAACAAAACAAAGCACTTGCAAAAGTAAAGATATCCCACGCAAACTAAAAACTTTAAAAAGCTTATCCATCAACGCGGCGGGACTTTAGCGTTTTCCTAGTAAGAATCAATCACGTTTATTACAGAAACATCTGTAAAATATGTTGTACAAAACATTTGTTCAAAAACGCATTTTCCCAGAGAGATTTTTCGTTTTCTAAGTGTAGTTCATATAGTAGCTATATACATAACACTTTCTCGTAGGCATGCCCGATGTAGGTTAGGGTGGGCCGAAAAAAATCATTTTTTTTCAAAAAATCTCCTAATACCGCGGAAAAGTTGCGAATTGTGGAGACTAAATTTTTTTTTAAATAATAATAATCGGTTCGTATCTTCCGGTCGCGCATGTGCTCGGTTTTCCAAAACTTGGAAAAATTGGATTTTTTAAAATTTTATTTTTAGTTGTAATACCGCGGAAAAGTTGCGAATTAGGAAGACTAAAAACGGTAAAAAAAATTAAAAATTGGTTTATATCTTCCGGTCGCGCATGTGCTTTAAACTTTTCCAAAATTTGAAAAAATTCATATTTTTAAGATAGCCTCTTCCCGAATATTATAGCTCGAATTTTTCAAATTTTTAATTTTCTTCTATTTTTAAAATATTAAAAATTATCTTAAAAATGTGAATTTTGGAAAATTTTGGAAAACTTTAGAGCACATGCGCGACCGGAAGATATTAACCGATTTAAAAAAAAAATTATCCTTTTTAATCTTCCCAATTCGCAACTTTTCCGCGATATTACAACTAAAAAATAATAATAAAAAAAAACAATTTTCCAAATTTTGGAAAACTTTAGACCACATGCGCGACCGGAAGAAGTGAACCGATTTTTAATTTTTTTTGAATTTTTTTAGTCTCCACAATTCGCAACTTTTCCGCGAAAAAACGACTAAAAAAAAATGATTTTTTTCGGCCCACCTTAATGTAGGTATCACCTCAGTTTTACGGTGTGACACTCTTCAGGTAGCTAAATAGATTATTCGGAGGACGTTAAGGGTAGTTGGATGAGCGAAGCGAAGACCCCAAAAAATTTAGCCCAGGTATATTTGATTGTTTTTTTTTTTTTTCGTCTGTCTGTTTCTTCGCTCTCTACCGAGAAAACGGCATATGCGATCTAAATGAAAATTTAACAGGACCTTCGAAAACTCTGAACTTAGACTTGCCACGTTTTTGGGTACAATCGAAGAAAATTTTCTATGAATATCGTACTTTTACGATTTTTTCGATTTTTGGGCGATATTTTCGTGCCATTTGGGCCAATTCTGACCAAACGGGTGAAGCTAAAACGTTCATATTATACATGGACATTAAGGTTATGGTGATTCAGTACATTTTGAAGAAAAAGTTGAAAAAGTTAGCCAGAATCTATAGAAATAAAGCTTTTAATATAAGTTTTTTGATTTTTTTGTGCGATATTTTCGTGCCATTTGGGCCAATTCTGACCAAAACGGGTGGGGCTACACAGTTCATATTATACATGGACATTAAGGTTATGAGGATGTAGTACCTTTTGAAAGAAAAGTGAAAAAGTAAGCCAGAATCCATAGAAATAAAGCTTTTATAACAAGTTTTTGACGGTAAATAATACCAATTGACAAGAAACAAAAGAAACTTGACAACATTCACCTACAATGCGTAGGCAGCAAAACAAAGCACTTGCAAAAGTAAAGATATATCTCACGCAAACTAAAAACTTTAAAAGCTCATCCATCAACGCGGCGGGACTTTAGCGTTTTCCTAGTTAGAATGAAATTTCCATGAGCTGAAGAATCCTATCGTTCGCACATGACTTGAGCAAAACCTTGGAAACACATTTCGGTCCCAACTGTTATTAGCTGGTATCGAGCCTACCGCCTCCCGAGTCAGAGTGCGACGTGCTGCCTCTTCTGCAGGGAACAAAACTGTTAAAAGGGCATTCACCTGCTAAACTAAAAAAAAAACATCGGGGCTAACTAGTTATGCTAAGTAACAGCAAAATTATTTTGGTAAACCGTGCCCCAAAACAAAATTGTCAACTAGATCATTTTTTAGCTATGTCCCATCGGCCAAAATCTCCCATGAGAAATAAAATAGAGACGATCTTTAAGCCCCGTGACTTTGGAGTATTTTGATAAACTAGGAAAACGCTAAAGTCCCGCGGCGTTGATGGATGAGCTTTTTTGTAAGTTTTTAGTTTGCGTGGGACCACTTTTACTTTGCAAGTGCTTTGTGAATGCATTGAAAGTGATTGTTGTCAAGTTTCTATTGCTTGTTAATTGTTATTATAAACCTAAAAAAACCTCGTACTAAAACCTTTATTCTTTGGATTCTGGCTCACTTTTTCAACTTGTTCTTTCAAAAAGCAATACATAACCATTACCTGAATGTACATGCAAAATATGAACGTTGTAGCCCCACCCGTTTGGTCAGAATCGGCCCAAATGACACGAAAATATCGCACTAAAAATCGAAAAAAATCGTAAAAGTACGATATTCATGAGAAATATTTCTTCGATTGCTCCCAAAAACGTAGCAAGTCTAAGTTTAGAGATTTCGAAGGTCCCCTGAAATTTTCATCATGATCGCATATGCCGTTTGCCCGGTAGAGAGCGAACAAACAGACAAAAAAAATAAAAATAAAACACTCGAGCTAATTTTTTTGGGGGGAGTCAGTGAAATTGAAGTCTTCGTTTCACTCGCTACGCTCGCTACGCTCATCCAATAATACAATTATCGGTCATTGAGATAAACGACAACTTTTTCTGTAAATCCGTTGTTTTGTTTTTTAATTTGTGAAAGAGGTTCGGTCAAAATATACCGATTAATTCTTATACACGTGCCTAACGGAAATCAATGTATAAATGTAGTATTTACATTAGAATATATTTAATGTTGGTGCTTACTAAAGGGTATTAAATTTATTTAATACTAGGAAACGCTTAGTCTCGTCGCGTTGATGGATGAGCGATTTTGTAAGTTTTTAGTTTGCGTGGGATCTCTTTATTTATCAAGTGCTTTTTGAACGCATTGTAGGTGATTGTTGTCAACTTCCTATTGTTACTTGTTAATTGTTATTAAGTACGGTACCTAAAAAAACTTAATTAAAAACCTTTATTTATATGATTTTTGGATAATTGTTTCAACTTTATCTTTCAAAAAGCAATACATCACCATTACCTTAATGTCCATGTGAAATATGAACGTTCTAGCTTCACCCGTTTGGTAAGAATCGGCCCAAATGTCACGAAAATAAAGCACTAAAAATCGAAAAAGTCGTAAAAGTACGATATTCATGAGAAATATTTCTTCGATTGTACCCAAAAACGTGACAAGTCTAAGCTCAGAGATTTCGAAGGTGCCCTCAAATTTTCATTAAGATCGCTTATGCCTTTTGCCCGGTAGAGAGCGAACAAACAGACAAGAAAAACAAAAAAAAAAAAAAAAACAAAAATCATTGGAGCAAAACTTTTTGAGTGGTCAGTGAAATTGAAGTTTTCGCTTCGCTCGCTACGCTCATCCAATAAATTTATAAAACTCCTTGTTCTTACTATTATTATCTTCAGATTTTAGGATGAGCGAAGCGAAGACTTCAATTTCACTGACCCCCAAAATATTTAGCACGAGTGTTTTTTTTTTTTTTTTTTCTGTTTGTTCGCTTTCTACCGGGCAAACGGCATATGCGATCTTGATGAAAATTGGATGGGACCTTCGATATCTCTGATCTCTGGTTTCGTGCCACGTTTTTGTGTACTATCGAAGTAATATTTCTCATAAATATCGTACTTTTACGATTGTTTTCGATTTTAAGAGCGATATTTTCGTGACATTTGGGCCGATTCTGACCAAAGGGTTGTAGCTACAACGTTCATTTAAGCGAGCGAAGCGAGCGTTTCCATTTGACTCTGCTGGAAAAAATAGTCACTGGTTTTGTTTTTTGTTTTTTTGTTTTTTCGTTTGTTTGTTTGTATGTCTCGCCATAACGTCGAACGGAGACTCGGATCGAGTTGAAATTTTGACCATCCTCAAGCTTCGTTCTCGATTGAATGCCACTAGTTTTGTGGCAAAATCGTTCAAAAAGTTAAAAGGTTACATTAAAGTTAATCGAAAGTTTTTTTTTCAAACTCAAGAGCGACAAAATCTGAGATGGCCAAATCATTTAGAATGTCCGTCCGGTCACGAATATGTTAATTTTATTTTGATCCGATAAGTAGTGTAGATGGAAATTACATTATAACAAAGTACCGTTACCATGGCAACGGAAAGTCGCGCAGCTTTTTTGGCTCATGATAGCGGTCGAACGGAGGTTCGGATCGAGTTGAAATTTGGACCATCCGCAAGATTCGATCTGGATTGAATGTCATTAGTTTTGTGGCAAAATCGTTCGAAAAGTTACATAGTTACATTAAAGTTAATCGATTTTTTTTTTTTAAACTAAACGGCGACAAAATCTGAGATGGCTTAATCATTGAGAATGTCCGTCCGGTCACGAATATGTTAATTTTATTTTGATCCGATAAGTAGTGTAGATGGAAATTACATTATAACAAAAGTAACGTTACCATGGCAACAAAAAAGCACTGCCACCTAGAAGTAATTAAATTACTATCGAGGAAGCAGTGTATTATTTGTTACCAAAGAGTTTAAATAGTTTTCGCAAGAAAATGATGTCAAGGTACTCTTGATGGCGGTGGATTTTATCCACAAAGTAAAAATTTACCCACGGGTTTATCCAAATACCTTGCCAATAATAAATAATATTGGAAACATGGCCCCATGGACAGCGAACGTCGCAAATTTTAAAATTTAAAAAAATGTGCAAAGTGGGTCTAGCTATAACACGTGCTCGCTTATCAACGCGTCCAACTGAGCGTTTCCTAGTATTTTACATGGACATTAAAGTTATGGTGTTGTAGTACCTTTTGAAAGAAAAAGTTGAAAAAATTAGCCAGAATCCATAGAAATAAAGGTTCTAATATATGTTTTTTGATTTATTTAATAACATTTTAACAAATAACAATAGAAACTTGACAACAATCACCTACAATGCGTTCAAAAAGAACTAGCAAAAGTAAAGAGATCCAACTCAAACTAAAAACTTACAAAAAAGCTCATCGATCAACGCGACTTAAAAAAGCGTTTGCGAAGCTTCCTAGTAAGTGAGATTAGCACACTGACAAGACAACGTCAGAGACGGACTTCCAAGCTGTTAGGTTTCGTCAATTGTAATATTATTTTGAAACTTCTGGCCAGAAAATCTATCTATGAAAATATTTTGACTACCGAGATACTCTATGCCTATGGAATACTGTTCCTATAGAGATCAAAGATGCCACATATTTCAATACAACTAGGAAGCTTCGCAAACGTTTTTTTAGTCGCGTTGATGGATGAGCTTTTTTAAGTTTTATTTTTTTGGATATCTTTACTTTTGCAAGTGCATTGTTTTGCTTCCTACGCATTGTATCTGATTGTTGTCAAGTTTTCTATTGTTACTTGTCAATTGTTATTATTAACGTAAAAAACTTATATTAAAGCTTAATTCTTGGATTCTGGTAACTTTTTCAACTTTTTCTTTCAAAAGGTACTACATCACCATAGCCTTAATGTCTATTTATAAATTTTAACGTTGTAGCCCCACCCGTTTGTCAGAATTGGCCCAAATGGCACGAAAATATCGCACAAAAAATCGAAAAAAATCGTTAAAAGTACGATTTTTATGAGAAATATTTATTCGATTGCCCCCAAAAAAACGTGGCAAGTCTAAGTTCAGAGATTTCTTTAATTTTCATCAAGATTGCATATGCCGTTTGCCCGGTAGAGAGCGAACAAACAGACAGAAAAAAAAACAAAAAAACCAACAAACAAACAAAAAACTTTGGGAGCTTAATTTTTTGAGGTGTCATGAAATTGAAGTCTTCGCTTCGCTCACCCAAAAATAAAAGTTTTTTAATTAAAATAAAATTTAAAAAAAATATTTTATATTCGTTGTTTGAAAACTACATCACATTATTTATTCGAAGTCCACTACCATTTTTATCCTATGATTATATTATATAAATTCTTTAGTTTATTTTTAGTTTTTTTGTAAAGAAGGGAATCAAAATTTATATCACTCCCTGATTTGTATTACAACCAAAGAATATAAAAATAAAAAATTCTTATTACTTTTTCATTGCATAATTTGTTTTTAATTTAATAACAAAACCCTAAGTTTGCATTGCTGTTGATGCTATTAATTGATTGATTTGTATTGCTTAATGTCTCATATAAATGCGAGACGATGAGTGGTGATAGATGACGATGGAAGACGATTACATTAAAACTATGCCTGATGCTGGATTCGAACCCACGTCCTCGTTCGCTTCGGACCAGCGCCCTAATCGTATGCGCCCCCGCGGATGGCTGTAATTTGTTTTAAGACATTACACGTGAACGAACTTTTTACGGAATGTTTTCATGGAGTTGCACTTTTTATGAAGAGTTAAAGTAACAACGGGGATTTGAAAGCGAAACTTAAATCAATGGATGTCGATCACGATAAGAAAACACAAATACACGAAATTTGCGTTGAAATCATTCTGCATGCTATGGATGAAAAAAAGATGCATTTTGAAACAAAATCATGATAAATAATAATTTTAAATTATCATATTATATAAAAGAAAGAAAAAAAATTTGCATATCAATCAGATGACAACTGGATCTAGGAAAAATAAAAAAAATGTCCAAATAGGAAAGGTTAAAAATGCGTACACCAAAAGAATACAACCACTAAAAATACAAAAAGCAGTAGGTTTTAACAGTTCTTTATACTGTAAGTTGTTTGTATTTTAGTACTTACCAAAATCACATATACAAGTCAAATTATATGTGATAAACAAACTTTGTGCAATTAATTTCATAAACTAAAGCTAGAGGAAGGAGCAAGAATTACCCGAAAAAAATAAATAATTAATAACCAAGGGCTGTTAAGAGGACTTGGCATTTGCTTTAACGACTGAAGTGAACCTCAAAAAATTTTTTAGTCAGGTTTTCCCGGTGGTGGGTATCAACTTGAAAAACTCCCGAACATAGCGGGCACTTACGTTTGAGCTTCGTCTGTTGGAGCACTGATGCATATAAAGAAAATAAAACCCTAAAAAAACGTACCTGAAACAAAATTTTCCCTTCAGCGACTTTGATCCCAACTATTTCAAACCAGCGGGGTTAAGTTATATACCTCGGTCAAACCTGTTTTTCTTTTTTCATTGTCAGGGTTTTTTTTCTATGGGATTTAACGGACCTAGCTCTAAAAGAGGACACCACTTCAAATAAGGGGGGGACAAAAGGAAATATTGCTGTAAATTTTGACTCAAGGTCAAGCGTTCAATTTACCCGAAAATAAAAATAAAAAATAATATTATGTTCATCCAAAGATCAAATAACTACGCATTATTTTTTATGACTATAGGAATTTATATTTGCAGGTAGTTACGGGGGCAGTGTTTATTTTTTGCTTTTAATTTAATGTTATCCCTAAATTTGAATTTTTATTTGTTTCATTAAACCCCGATATATTAGGTGATTCGGAACTTTTTTTTTCTCTATTGGGAATTTAATTATTTATCTACTTTTTTTTAATAAAATTAATATTGATTATTTTCCCCACGCTTTCCAGGAAAAATAGTAAAAAATTTAAAGATTATTAATGCAATACTGATAAATTTAATTTAAAGTCAATTTTCAAAAGGGAATACATTGTTTAAATTTTCTGGTTTTAAATAATGATAAACTTTTAGAGCAGGTGGGTTAAAAGCAATGAGTTATATGGGGTACATGCACTTGTAAAGAAAAAAAAAAAAAGAAAGGAAAAAAAAGGAAAAAGGAAAAAGAAAAAAAGGAAAAAAACTATGTGAAACAAAATTTTGACAACTGACCCGTTTAAAACGACTGAATAATTTTTTAAAAAAAAAATTTCACACAATTTTCTTTGTTTTTTGTTATTTTATAAATGCAGTTACAGTCCAAAAAATCATACGTTTTCTCTGAATTTTTTTTTATTTTTGCCACATGGGTTCGCAAAAATATGCAAATGTCCTTGATGTAAAGTTATGGCTTATGGCAATTTTAACTAAATCTTTTTTTTTTAAATTTTTTTGATTTTATTGTTGCATCTTATTGTATCTGCTGTCTGTATTTTCTTTTAAACAATTATATCCCTTTATTTCCGAGAAAAAAAATAAAAAAAAGTAAAAAATAAAGAAAATGTAGTTAAGAGTCAACCGGAGTTTGGCCCGTAGGCCCAAGTTTTGGTGTAAAGGGACTTGAAAAGGACTGGGGGTGGGATTTCGCAAAAAGTCACCAGAATATTCGAAAAATGCCCTCCAATAGACGGGGCCCGTTGCAATGTACGTCTGTGGCGCACGATGACTGCAGAACTCCGATACGGTGCGGCGCCCTGAGCCGTCTCGGTCCGCGAGGCGCGAAGCTCTATTTCGTTGAGTGACTAATTTATCACTCAACGTATTATTTACTCGTTCGCATCTCGCTCCGTGGGCGAGTTTTTATTACAACAGAGGGTGCTAGATCTAGGGGATTGAGTAAATTTTATGATCAGAAATTCCAAAGGTTTAAAAGTAGGAGAATGAAAAGTGTAAACTTACCGACTGAAAAATGTGGAATCGAAACCGCCGTAAGAAGTATATGTATATCGAAACGCTGATTTAAGAAAAAAGGGGCGTAGGGAAAGGGCGGGGATGGGGGGGAAAATCCCCCCCACTTGTTGGGTTGACCCCCCCATGGGGGGGTCAAACCCCGGTATGGGTGTCATTTTTTAATCATAGCTTGTTGGTGATTTTTAGGATTTTTTTTACAGTCGGGTTGC